>JAQGBH010002888.1:0-22114 GCA_034698265.1 Sminthurinus aureus
AGCTCAAATCAAAACCGATTTTCATAATATTTCACAGGTAACACCTATATAGGTATACCTTCAATTTGAGACAAGGGGCCTATTTCACCATTTTGCAACTTTGCACTCCGCATTTTCATTTCAGCCAAAACATTTGAAAAGTGATTTTATATCCATGACAATATAACATTAGGTAAATGTAAGTGCAAAGTGTGGAGTTGCAAAATGGTGAAATAGGCCCCAAGGGCTCGTTGACTACTTGAACTTTTTTGCAAAATGAAGCACCCTACTGGATATGTACATTTGCTTGATGCCTGTGTATCCATATCCATATCCATCGCGTGTGTGTATACATAAACATGATTTTCTTCTCTTTAGGGATTATTAGATATTGAATGTACCATGTAGTAAACGGTAAACGGTATGTATACATATTACAAAGTTCTAAAGTTCAAGTTTTCCTTTTTTACTTTTTACCATACCGTATAATGTATAATGTGTGTTTATAGAAAACAAGCGACATGTCTAGTGATAAAAAATAGGGACAATCAGATAATGTTGATGTATCATGTCTTGTTGTGCAATAAAAGATTAGAGAGATATTAAGCTCGTCGTTTTTTTTCTCGTTCTCTCTCTCTCTTTCTTTCGTTCTTCTTTGTTGTGTCGGCGGCTTCCTTTGCTCGTGATTATGTGTCGCATAATGTATTGATGATAAAATACGGTAGTGACACACTGTGTTTAGCTCTTCATATTTTCTCAACGTTTTTTGAGTCCTATTAGATTGAGCATTGAGCATAAGTCGCTTTCCCCTTCCTTCTTTTTAGCAGGTCGGTTGGATTTAAGTAGTCTCCTTAGAATATGTAATATCCTAATATTTATACTGGAGTCTGTATAGTTGTGTATAGTTGTGTAGTTCTAGTCTGGACATGATATTTTATATAGGGATATTGCGGAGGAAATATCCTCATGTTCAATTTTACGTTAAATGTACGCAGCTCTTTAGGACTTGAGCATTCTGTGTGTAGAATGTAGAATGTACAAGGAACATGAAATTAACATATGGTACATGGTTTACTACTACTACTACTACGTTAAACCAAGAGTATATTATAAAATAGAAAACTTGAGTAGTCGACAAGGAGTGAATGAAGAAGAAGAACAAGACGACGAGACGACTTTCTCGGTTCTCGGGCAAAGAAAGGTTTTGTTTGTTTATCCCATATAATTCCCATAATCCTCCATAAGGAAATGTATCCAGAGAGAGAGAGAGAGGGAACAAATAATACGCTTTAAAGGAAATCTTCATGTCTCCCACGCTCTGTGTTCACTCCTTCTAAATCATCAATGAAAATTATTGTGTGTACAGTATACAGTATTATGAAAGCGGAACAAATCTGTCTATAGTGATTATGCTACTTTGAGTGCATAAAGTTACTTTTATTTTGTTGAACTTAATGGATCTTTTACTCTAATGCGTGTACAAAGTTAGTACAAAGTGTGTGCATTTGGAATATGGAGGCTCAAAATCTTTTTTATCCGTATAGTCCGCAAAGACGAGCAGAGATAAATACCTGTAACGTGTAACATGTATCTAGAAGGATCAAGGATCAGTAATAGAGTAAACTTTACCTTAAGAAGTTTATGTATAATGTTTTCATTCATGGAAGGAGAATGAAAGACAAGAAAGACAGTAGAATCCGTTTTCATGAATGAAACATTTAAGTAACTATAAATGTTTATTTACAATTGTAGAATGCATAATGTCCTCTCAATAGGAATGAATTTTAAATCGTTTTTCAAATGTACAATAGCACGAATAATTGGAACTTGGAATTATACGATTAGTCAAATTTATGTAATAATCTGTTGAAATTTAAATGAAACTCAATATTCGGGTTCAGAATGATTTTGAATGTAAATCTGTGTGTGTTTATGTATTTGTATTTTGTATATGTATGATGTAAATGTAATGCAAATATAATTATCTATTCATGGGTATCAATCGTAAACATTATCATGTAATGAGGTACTTTATTATTCTCTTTTTCCTTTTCTTCTACAGGTATAATAAAAGTATGGAGTGCTACAGGCATTTAGTAGCAATTCGAGCATTTACCCTGAAAAGACAAACCCTACAAGGAAAAATTGGCCATGCATTCCGAGAACTTCATATTCTTCTCTCAAACCTGGATTAAAGATAAGCGTGAGTGTGATACAATATAATATCTATAGATTGGGAAGAAAAATTTCAACAAATGTTGTAGTGTATCGTACAGTACACCGCTCATCATATTACGTCTAGGGGAAAAGGAATATAACCCAATTTTGACAACACCTATTGATACATGTTATGTTATATATTATATATAATATTAATTTCTTCTTGCAATATCTTTTTAAACTTTTAATCTGCCTGACTAATATTTCCAAGTACCTACAAATGACCATACAGGTGTATATTTGCGCTATTTATATTGTAGATAGATATGTAGATGCGTAGATGTGGTGTGTTGAAGTATTCGTTCTTGGAATTTACTTTAATGGGAAAAGAAATTAACTGTGTGTAAAAGTGAAGAGCATAAAGTATGAAATATATTATATGTAGAAAATCCGTAGAACAGTCGTATAATATTTTAGTTTTGTCCAAGCTGGTACTGGACTTTAATAATCGCATAAAACCGATTTACACGTATGCACGTATTGCCTATTCTTACAATGTACTTTAAACTTTAAATTTAACAGTATAATGTAGAAGTATAGGAGAAACTACTGCGAATTCATGTGAGTAAAAATATACCGCGAAATGTACTTTCAACATAATATTATTAGGTATATGGTCTTCAATTAATACTTATTACGTATTCAAATTATCGTTACAAATACAGATACATACAAAAAATATTGTAATAATCTTTAACCGTATCATAATATTTTGAGTTTACATTTTAACCATCCAGCATGTAGATTTTTAGCAATCGTTCTTTTCAGTGATAGTAGTGCTAATATTTATATTATACGTATCCAAAGATGTCAATTTCAATCCAAAACAAATGTAAACTAAAGCTACAATTAAATAAGGTTGTTACAAACGCTTTGTACTTGATTAAACCATGAAATCAAAATCAACTTTCCGTCCAAAATAAAGTTGTAGGATATGTATAGTTGCAATACTAATGTACAAAATCAAAAGAAAGCAGCAGCAGCTTTGAAATACGATACTAATTATTAGTAATACATATACAGGAATACAGATACGGAGAACTATTATTAAGTCTATATGAAAAATTAAATGTACTTTCAACCCTTTTAATGCGCATTAGATTGTCTTACCACAGTAATGTTTTATCTTTAGTAATATAGCCGTGCAGCATTTATACAGTAAACAGTAACTAATTACAACTCTTGACTTTTTTTTTAACCGAGACAATTTTGACTCTAGTTGAACTCTGCTGTATCTCTCATCATTATAATTTTGCAGTGATAAACAAATTATCTTTATACAACAAAAATGATGATAAGGATTTGCGCAGAAACCATTTTGAGGAAGAATTAAAAAATTATAATGATATTTTGCTATTTTTTCCTTCCCTGTATGTTTTATGTTTTTTGCTACTTGACTTACAATTCACAATATTTTAGATCATATAGCTCAAATATTAGCTAACAAAAAATAGGTACCAAATATGATGTATATTATCTATATTGATAAAAGAAAAGAAGGACTTGAATGAAATTAATTGCTACGTTAGATTTGCCATTACTATTCAAAATACATGATAATAAGTAAAGCATTTTTTTCGAAGCAATTCTGTAGAAAGGAATACTAAAAAATATTATTATTAGTATGCTATTGTTGATTGATAACGAGAAATTTGGGTTGCTGAAGTGAGAATTAATTCCAAAGGATTTTGATTGACTGATTCTCCATAACATAGGATTATGGGAAATATTTGTGTTTCAAATATAAAAAAAAATGTTTATGGAACAGAAAACACAAAAATCATTAGTGTCTAAATAAAAATATATCACTAATACTGATAATAACAATAAATTAATTTCACTAACTTATTTATAGTTTTAGTTGTTATATATATAGAGTGTGTGAAAACAAAAGGTAGCGAAAATGAAACTAACTTTTACTGATCTCACAGAGTATGTATATGTATGAAAAATCATCCACCTAACCCCACTAAAAAGGTTCTAGTGCGAAAATTTTATGTATCCCCAAGTTTCTATACTAATACTTTTGTAGAAAATATATTATTTTTATTTATTAACAATAAATTTCCTGTATTTCCTATGTAAATACTTCAGGGACAGTTATGCATAATATATACATGTGCATAATTGCATTAATATTTTAAACATGTTGACTTGCGTTATTTAAACCTAATTATTCTATCATATAATAATATAATACCCATATTCATTCCGAAAAAGTTAAAACCCATGTGTTAATGAAAAAAATGTGTATACAAACTGCCTACTAGTGAAAAGGTTCTAATTCATTACTATTATTATTATTAACTTGTGTTATGTGTCATGCAGTTTATGCAAATAAGTACACAGTTATACAGAGGACCAAAAAAAAGTATCGTAATATCATACAATTGTGATACTTTTGTTGTTAATATTTTATGTTACATACATTAAGTGCAACTATTTTATAAAAAAAACAAGTCACAGTCTCTTGTATAATATTTTGTTTTAGATTAATAAAGAATAATAATAATACCTAATTATTTAATACACATAATTCTTTAATTCTTATAGTTTTTTATGTACACGGTACATTCTATGGACTACAAAAAATGTGTTGTTTGTTTTTATTGTACTTTAAGATTATACAAACGTCGATAATTTGTTTTTTAGTGCATTTACCTTGTTTATAAATATACATATATATGAACTTCTGTTCGTCAGTAATAGAGTAATAATACAATGGAAAATATTGTGGAAATTGTTTTTTTACCACTAAATAAATAACTACTAATGAATATACTTGTAATACGATGTAATAATAATACACAGTACATATTACTAGATGCTAGACACAAAATGTATAATGTGTTTACAACATGTTGGGTTCATTATGTTATATAACCTTGTATGAAGTATGAAATGTGTCAGAAAATAAGACAAAATATCACTTGTGGTATTACAATAATAACTTATCAGACAACTATACATAATAACACATCAAACAGTTAAAGTATAACATAAAACATAATATTATAAATAATGACTGAAAATATACTGAAATAAACGTAATTTTCTATTGAAACCTTGTTGTACGAATAGTTTGTACATTTATTTAAGTTGAGTAAACTAAAACCGTCTCATGTATTTTGGAAAGTTAAGAGCTGGTTTTACGTTTCATGTATGAAAAGGAGTACTTATGGATTAAGCATACTAAAAGCATGTATATTTTGGTTAGATTTTATTTATGTAGAACAATCATGGATCTCGTGGGAATTTTGTCCATTTTTTCCGTGGAAATGATGGAAAATTACACAGATTAGCATCTATTGGAATCAACATGTCAGGACTTGGATTGAACAGCATAAAAAGGCAGAAAATATATAGAATAAGATAACACGGAAAGGCGTGAAGTCTACACATTACACATCCACGTATAATATATATAGAGTAAAATCAAAAAACAAACTCTAGAATTCTACAATCATAATTCCTTATGTCAACTGATCAAGTGAACCCTTTTTGGATTGGAAATGAGAACATTGTGTACTGCGTATGATCTGGATGACACAATGTTAATGGATCGTTGTTTATTTTTGACTATCAGAATCACAAAATAAGAGTTTTTTATTCATCACGACGGCGGCACGCGTACTTTCAACATTTCTCTCCTTTTTTTCCAGCGGCTAACAGCTAACATCTTTGACTTGGACTTTTTACCCCTTAAAACACAAAAGTAAAATATACATAGAAACGGATATAGTAAATAAATAGACGGAGATTTTTACCGAGAGAGAGAGAGAGAGAGAGAGAGAGTTAAACTAGACTGTCTCTGTATCTATTTAGTCAGATATATATATCTAGAAACTAGACTCTAGATTCTAGACGTACACTAGTTCAAGGGAAATACAGATAGAAAGAAGGAGGAAGAGGATTTTCATAAAGTTTCATGTTGAAAACTATCTACTTGTATGTATGTATGTTTACATGTAGACATTCACTTTGTTGCATAATAATACATAATGAAGGGATACAATAATAATTGTAAAAACTTGATGGTAGGTCATCCAGAACTACAACAAACAGATACATATACAGATGTACAATGTACGCTCTTACACTATGTACATATTTCTACACTAGGATACATACTTGAAAATCACAGCTACGCTGGAGAAGAAGGAGGACTTGTAGATTTTAGTAGATACATATAGAAATGTTGCCCGTTGTACAATATGCATTGTACAAGTATGTGTACTTAGAAGCAGCAGTTCAGTTGAAAGTTGAATCAGAACGTATTGATACACATATTACACATGTACGACATGTTATAAAGACGAGAGGCTAGAGACCGGAGACACAGTAGCGACAGAGACCGAGAGAACAGAGAGAGAGAGGATGATAAAGGCTCATGTTGTAACTTCATCCAATTCAAAAGGGGAGCTGGAGAACTTTAATAATGAGAGGATTAGAGTGCTATCCCGTCGCTAAAAAATAAACCTACATGTAGGTAATCATTTTTGGATGAAAGAACAGAGAAAGAGAGAATTTCAGGGGGGTTCTTGTTCTCTCTGTATTCTGTATACACACATCTCTCAAGCTCACTCCATGATTATTATTAGCCTATGACGTATGGTGTATGGTGTGCCTTTCTGTTTCTGGATTCTGGATCCAGACTGGTGTGACACTTCTCGTTCGATTCGACTTCTCCGTGGAGATCTCAGACGAGGAGAAGAGAGAAGAGAGGAAACAAGCAAAGCCAAGCATAGGATACCACCTTCACACTTCACATTTAATTTGAAGAGAACCCGTCCATGCACAAACCATGACGATGCTCCTGAACGTTGACAATTGACAAGTTTTTCGTACATCATGTAGAATGTAGAATGTAGAATTAAATGCAATAAATATGTGCATAAATATAGATATTTATGTGTGTACATGTGTATTTAAGTATCTGAAGTTTTTTCTCTAGCTTCCTATCTATTATGTGTGGATTTTTTTTTCAAGATGTGGTCATTGCTTCTTCCTGTTTCTAGTTACCATAATAATATACAAAGTTTCTTCATATTTTACCCTAAACGAGAACGTTATTTATTATCATAGTTACGGCTACTACCAGTTACCAATTACCAACTGACAATGAAATGTGTAGGAGTGACAAATGAAATGTTTTTTCCAGAATCCAGAAATATATATAATACATCTTTGTGTGATATTTTCAGAAAGTTTTAAAAAATTCAGAGGAAGAATTCTGGAGGTCTCAAGTCTCAAATAATTGCATGAAAGTTTATTGTTTTCTTCTTTACTATAAGCATTGATTGTGATGGTGTTTATTATGATGATTAGGATAAAGGATGACACAGCCCTAGTTTCAGTTATAAAGGGAAGGAAAAAATAACTCAGATTTCCTGACATCGGATACCAATGATACGGGATTAATACATAGCAATGGCAATAGCTTTTTATCTATAATCCATACGTACCCCACATGCAAACAGTAAAAGAGAGTATTAGTAGGTACTAGATACTAGAGAAAGAGAGGACCCCTTGTCATTCATCCAGTCCAAGCCGACTACTACTGTCTGGGTGACTGTCAAATCCATGAATAATTTTTGTTGAGCTCCATATAATACTCCGGATCAAGCTGTCATATTAGTGTCTTGTATATTGGCATTGACGTCTCCATTTCGTCTTGCCTGTAAAATTCTGTAGTTTGAATGTATCGTTTTGTGCTTTGTGCATACATATATTGTATTTTATGCAGATCAATATCTTTTCTCCTTGTTATCACTGTTTTACTTTTTAGTATGATTAAATCACACACACTTCCCTACGCAAATACTAAACACCAAATATTATTTTAAGAGTAGTATTGAATATTGAATATTCGTATAAAATTTTGCATATTGTACAACACCAGGCGGAAAAATGAAAAAACATTTTACGCTCTACTTTTGACAATTCACAAAATTGATCAGAGACAATTTGCCAGAAAATAAACTCAAGTGATGAGTGAAAACTACATGAGACTACGTGTAAAAAAACTACTGCATCTTGATTCTCATGGTGTAACTTTTGAAACATGCAAAAAGGAGAAAGGAGCAACTTTGTTAAATTCAAATCTCGTGTATGTTCCTATTGTCCGAGTCCATTTTGTACCGTTTAAATTCTAGGTTCTAGGGTTTCAAAATCAAACAAATTCTTTTCTTAACTCATGTAGATGGTAGAGGTGAAGACTAATTGGAAGTACATAATATGTAGAATGTAGGTTGTAGAAGCATATTGTATAATGTGCAAGTATGCTCGGTCCTTACCCTACATTCGTTACATGTTACATGGTGTTGAATGCTGAATAAGGATGAATGAAAAACTAAGTGAAGATGTATGTACTTCTTTGAAGATGACTGTTGTGTTGTATTATATTATTATATTGGATGTCTTTATTTTGTGTGTTTTGTAATCATTGTTGTTGTGGAATTTTCTCGAGTGTATTCAAAAGTGCTATTCTAACTGCATACTGTACAATGTACAATATTCCCAGGTGAGTTCTTTTTACCTTTTTTATTGTTTACTTTTGGCTATTCCAAACTCTTGAAAACGCGCTCAAGAAACCACACGGTGGATGCCAATTGTCCATCTATTTTACCTCATACTCATGTTTTTTCTCCTAATTCTCAATACAGTCAAAGAAGTACATTTTACACCGTGTACAGATACAGATATTGCCACTGAACCATTATTCAATTTAGAAATACTTGTACCTTGTAACACCTACATCCAAAAAACTTGAATGTCCATTCTATTCTCTATTCTATTTTGGGCATCGATACGCTACGCTACACGATACAACACAATACAAATGCCAATACAATACTTGGTGAAGATACATGCTCAACTCTAATTTTATTTTTAAAAGTCCATGAGAACTCGTAACTGGTATTTGGTATTTTGGTTTTCTCCTCCCCTCACTCCTCAACCATTGACTATTGACTATTGACATTGTACACACATTTTCATTGTGAAAACTTATTGACTTTGAGGAGCTTTTTGATAGGGCAATCAAGAAAGAAAACTAGCTCAATGACATTTTTTATGGTCAAGATTTTACTATGTGTAACAACTAACAACATACAACATGTTGTGTAGAATCTAGACTCTAGAATCTAGAATATTTAGGGTTCTCTGTTACGAGTTACGAGTACTAGTACTTATGTCTCTATTCTGTATACTGTGTACTTGTAAAGATTCAATATCAACGAGTGGGTGATCACCTGCAGGCAGGTGGGGTGGACGAAAGTCGAGGGCATCGTATTGTGAAGGCTTTTGGTCATGATTTTAATCTTAAAGTTACTGGAAAGTCAGTTAATTTAAAAAAAACTTTGCAGAATTTGACCTATTACGTTGGTGTTTGTTGTTTTGCTCCGTGGTTCCCGAATTTTCATTCTTCGGCAAAATCCTTGCACGTGCATCTTTTATGATAGCAGGGCAATTTAAGTGCCAAATGCCATCGAGATTAGTTGGTGAATATGGTCACAAGACTTGGTGACATAAACGAGTTTAGACATTTTCCTCATTTTTCAATGAATTTGTCCATTTTTGAGTGTTTTCTCTGTTTTGCTCCGGGTGAGCTCATTTTTCAACCTAGGGTAAAATCCTTGCACAGGCATTATAATTGATGTCCGGACATACTAAATGCCGAGTTTGAGCAAGATCGGTTGGAAAATATGCCCACAAGGCTTGCACACACAAATGGATTTTGACCCTATGAAGCCAAATGATGAAAATCCGTGTTCCATGATTTCAAGCCGGGTGCATTGAAATTTTAAAAACTAACTATATGGGCACTTACAGTATCCTACGAGGTAGTGGATCACCAATTTTGGGTTGAATACGATTAGCAGTTCACCCACAACCTCTGCTGACATGATTTTCAGTTTTTTTCAATTTTTCAAAAACGACAGCCTGTGTGAAAAAAGTGTGAAGCAGAAATGAACTTTTGCGTAGTCGTGCATCATATTCGGCACAAGTACTTGCTGCTTGCACATTTTGGTGGACCTAGGCCGTATAGTTTGGCTGGAACCATGTGGAACCAGATGGAGACCTCAAAAACAGCCCAAAAAGCATGTTTTTTGGCAGAAATGACAAGTAAAAAATAAAATTTTCAGAATTTCTCGGGTTCCGCGTCATTGTCATTGCAAATGATTGAGGTAGGCGAAAAATGATGGAAATCGGTTCAGTGGATGCTGAGAAATCGTCCCGGACACGATTTTGACCCCCTACCTGAAAAATTGTGGTTGCAGATTTTATCAGGAAGTAAAGAGGACTTTCGTCCAATAATCAATAATCCAAGGCACTATACTTAACAGTTATATAGTAAAATTATAAAGTTTATAAACCCCGTTTTGTATATGCCAGCAGTCCTGAGATTTTGAGGGCATCTATATATATAAAAAATATGAACTAAAATTCTGTCTCTTCTTCTGTATTTTTTGGACGACGTTGCTCGGGGCGTTTTGGAAATGCTCGATTTTGCATTTTTCTCCACCATGCATGGTCAATGGTCAGCATTCAGCACCATGGTTTTTTTCAGAGAGTAATTATATAATTTCATTATTACTCTCTGGTTTTTTTCTTGACCCTTGACCTTATAGTAAACTAACCAAAAACAAGTTTTTGGTTTGCCTACTAAATACTAACTACCTAAATTATAATTATTGCTATAATCAATAATAATTATTATTGCTGTATAATTTATAGTTTATAGTGATTAGTGATGATCAATGATCAATGATGCAAAATGCAAAAGATACAGAAGAATGAAGATACAACATATTCTGTGTGGTGTACGAAGGCGAAGTAGGAATGCACTGTACTCTGTTATTATTGATATTGTATTGTAGACCTGGACAAGGCACATTTCATGCATCCATTTTACGTTCTGGACATCACCACTCACCACAGATGAAGAAACATATATAATAGAAATTTCTTCTTACCTCTATGTACATCGTCAAACAGAAATGGAAACGACCACGCGGCACTGACCACCCCCACTCATCATCTACGATTTGATTTCGTATAAATGGCGGAAAGAAAATCCAAGGTATCAGTACCAAGAATACCGATGGAAAGATCTGGCTCAAAAATTGTGCGAATCTCCTTAGATGACTCCAAAAAGGTTAAAGAGGCAAAAGAAGATGTAGTGAATGTTGCTCCAAACCAAACAGCGGTTGCTAAATCTTCCAGAGTTTCCATGAACTCTTCTTCTTATAATAATAATAATAATACCAACAACAGTGAGTCAGTGAAACAGGGGAGGAAGAAATCAAGTACAAAAATTTCCATTGTATCTATAGGTGCTTCAGAATCTTTCTCTATTCCAGACTATTTGGATCCACAACCCAAGTTCTTTGTGAGTCATTTAGATGAGGACATGGTAGTAGAAAAGTATGATCCAATGGCTGAAAGTGCGGAAGATGAGGAACTCATCGAGGACGCAGTTGCTCTAGAGTTCGATGAAGATTTTGATTACGAATCTCTTTATGCTGACGATGAAAAAAATTCGGAAGATGATGCTGATGATTTCATTCCAGCAGCAATTAAAGAGACGCAATCATCTATGCGAGGGGGTACATAGAAAACATATGAGCCATTGCATATGAATTATGATCCGTTTGGATTTTATAATTTAAACCTAGTGGCGATTCTGGAACTAAATTTTAGAGAATAGAGCTGTGCAAAAGATGAAAAGTTTTATATATTGCTTGGCGGGAAAATTTTCTCCGTGTTGTAATATTTTTTCTGTGCACAGCTCTATTTTTTCTGCGATTGCAGCGCATAAATTATAAAATCCAAACGGACCAGAATTCATATGCGACGGCTCATATTATTCAACCAACTTTTGTGATCTTGGGCTTTTTCCAAAAAGGTCATTGACCTTTGACCTCAGATCGTATAGTTCCATGCCCCAAACGGGGAAATACATTGAAAATCCCTAAAAGGATACCTCAGAACTCAAAACAATATATATAAGGACACCTTTGATTGTCACCACAGGAGTTGGGGCATACTGAGTCAAAAGTGACCTCGTCAAGGAACCCATTCTCTCTCTTTTCTCGTACACACACAAAAAAAGTGTACATTCCAAAATCTCTTCTATTTTTGTATAGCCTTACCGCAACCAGAAGATATGGATATATAGAGACAGTCTGGAGTCTGGAGAGAAATAATTTTTACATTTTTACATTTTAATTTTACGAGTTATCACATTCGTTAAAGGTTTGACTATATAGAGATAATCACAGTTATCCAAATCCAGGCATTCCTCTATACACACATACAAAAAGGGTACACTTACTATACAAAATAATTTCTCCAAATGTGTCCATTGAGTATTACAAGTTTCATGCTAGTAAAACATTAAAGTAGTTTTTTAAGGTACAAAATCAACAACCAGGCAGTTTTGGTTAGTAGATATTTTTAAACATAATACAGAGTTGTCGTTCGTAGTTTTTGATAACAATTTTATACTCAACTAATAACTATATATAGCTTGTGAATTTTAAATATATATCAAGTATTAAGTCGTGCCGTGCCATACAATATATACAATACAAAATATTTACATAAAGTCAAAAGTTGTATAATTTGTATATATTTGTTAGTGTTAGGTGTTAGAGAATCAAAAGTAATGTAATTATTATTGTTATTCAGAATTTTAGTTGATCATGAAGTTTATACTGTCAATAAAAATTATTGGGTATGAGCCTTACTTTTGTTGTTGTTGAAGAGAGTAAAAAAGGATATATTATAGTGTGTAATACATAGTAGTAGATAATAGGTTTTAATAATTAGCAAAATACACAGAGACAAAATATATATATTTATAGGCCACGAATTGCTACAACAAAATAAAAGACAGAAAGGACTGAAAACTTTATACTAATTTAAAAATATGATAGAGAGATATTAAAATATAAGTAGAATACAAAAAAGAACCAAACAAGCAACATGGTTTCAAAACAAACAGGGATCGGTTTGTATGAATTTTTAATCGAAAGTGAGCTCCAACAATACTACAATGCTCTTAAAAATGACCTCAAAGTACAAACTGTGACCCAGTTGAAGTATGTTAGCGACGAAGACATGGTGTAAGTATATTATACATGTTTTATATTCACTATAGCTTGGTTAAGTTATTTTATTTTTCATAATTTGTTTGACTTCTAATTTAATCTATAATCACAGTTTTGACTCAAGTTGATATGTAATATGCATTTTTTTTCCTGATTTCCAAATAATACAGTCAAATAGGCATGAGTAGACCAGAGATTCGAAGACTCAAAAAGTTTTTTCAGAAGCATTTTCCCCAGACTTATCTGGCAAAAATGAAAAAGGTATGAGATGTTATATTTATAAGGATATATATATAATATAAATAATCTATTGTAAATTAGTGGGGATAGAACAGGCATTAATTTAATCCCTTTGATTTGATGATTATTTATTTATTTCAGAAACTTCGGTTTCGAAAGGATGATGGAATGTCTGTTGCATCTTTATCCACCTACAATCCTAATACAGCAGGAAAATCCTTAAATAAAAGCATTGCTCCAGGAAGACATATCATTCAAGCGGAGAGTATTGTAATTCATAAAACATTGGGTCAAGGAGAATTTGGAACTGTACAACAAGGAGTCTGGACATGTGACAGTCAACGTACACAAGTTGCTATCAAATGTTTGAGTAAAGAAAGAATGGAGAATAATCCAGTGGAATTTCTTAAAGAGGCAGCTATAATGCACTCCGTTGACCATGAACATATTGTCAGGTTATATGGAGTTGTTCTGGATACATCTGCTTTGATGTTAGTGACTGAATTAGCTCCATTAAGGTCTCTACTTGAATGCTTGAAAGAGCCTTCTATGCGTCCTAATTTGGGAGTACCGACTCTGTATGATTTTGCTGTACAGATGTGTGATGGAATGCAATATTTGGAATCAAAGCGGCTCATACACAGAGATTTAGCTGCAAGGAATATCCTTGTCTTTTCAAGAAGTAAAGTCAAGATATCTGACTTTGGTTTAAGTCGAGCTTTAGGCGTTGGAAAAGACTACTATCAAACAAATTTCAATGTTAATTTGAAGTTACCGATTGCATGGTGTGCACCAGAATCAATCAATTTCTTACGATTCACAAGTGCATCTGATGTTTGGGCTTATGCAGTCACTCTGTGGTGAGTTTTTACTAGAAACTTTGTATATATTTTACATAATATTATTATATAGCTCATAACTCATATTACAACTGTACAAATAGGACACCATCCTTTTACTTATTATCATTGATTTGTAGAAATAAATTGTATAAAATGTATTATGATTTATGATAGTAAAATGAAATGATCCATTAATTTTTAAACTTTAATGTGAAATTTATAGGGAGATGTTTTCATATGGATTTCAACCATGGATAGGTATGTCTGGTCAGCAAATACTTGAAGCTATAGATGAACCAAATTATGTCAATAAAGGAACGGGTGGACAAAGACTAGAAAAGCCTGAATGTTGTCCAAGTGACATATATACTCAGATTATGCTTCAATGTTGGCAACATGAACCCTTGAATAGACCAACTTTTGCTCAGTTGTCTCATTTGATTCTTGAGGTATAGATACAACAATAATTACCGTAAAATATGTTGATAAATAATAATAATAATGATATTTTATAATTTGCAAGTAAATATTATTATGGTTTATTTTTTTTTAACTTTTTTGTTGTTACTTTCCTTTACATTTTTAGTATAAACCAGAGCAGGTTCAAGCTATTAGAGAATTTGAAGTTAAACCACCTAGGGATTCTGTTTATTTTTCATATGATGCTGGCGACGTCATAACAGTCCTCGATCGAAAGTAAGAAACCAGAAAAAAACATAACATAACTTTTACTTTCATTTTCAATTATAATGAATGCGTGCATCATGGAAGAAGGAAATATACAATCGGGCTGTTGTTTTACATATTTTGCACGTGTTACGCAAGTTTTTCAAGTTTATGTTTGTGACTCTATTGCCAAAATTTAACACGGCATGTCCTATAATATATATTTACATAAAGATTTTAATGCTACAGTTTTAGATATGCATAATATGTAATGTTTAAAAATAGCACGCGTATTATAGTTTATTCATAGTATACGATTTGTGCGTATGCATAAGTACACACACATCCTACTGCTGTTATCTTATATCTTATTAATACTACTATCATCCATACACATTTTCAATTGCGTACATCCGTGTAATAATAATATATGATAGACATATATTCTTGTTTATATTTTATCATCTAATCATGTAAATATATAAATATTATGTATATTGTGATTTCTAGACCTGTACAAACTTCGGACGATGTAATTTTATGGAAGGGAGTATTGAAAGGTGGACAGAGTGGATTGTTTGATCCAAGAAATACCATTACTTATTTAGGATCTAGTCTACCTTCAGCCAAATCTCAGAGTCCATTTCATCGCAATGGTAATTTTATTTTAAATAATCAAACATATTATTTAACATGCATTTACATTGAGTCATTCATTCATTCATGCAGAATATATAACAATATAATCATATTTTATTCATTTTTAAAAAATCTTTCCATGCTTTAAAAATAAATTCATTAATACATTTTTCGTATTTTATAACATAGATTCACGTTCTTCATCGATGCGAAAAGGACGAATAAGTGCTGACATGATAAGTGGACCACAAGGTATGTAACATGAAAGAACTTGTTCTTGATGATAATGATAAATGATAAATAATCCGTTAAGTTTTTATTAACTGCACAAATAAATGATAATTATTTATTAATTATTACCTTTATGATTTAAGAATGCTGCATATTATGTAGTATGATTTAAGAATGCTGCATATTATGTAGTATGTGTCATATGATTATACTAACAATGAATGTTCAAATAATTAAAACAACTTTTAGGTGATTTGGTTCATACTGGACATGTGGGAATGGATGGAAACTTTTTCGGAGATATAACTTTTCTTGGATCCAAATCTACATGGTTACCACGACAGGTTGTTCCACCATACAAACCAGAGTCAAGTAGTTCTTGGGATGCTTCAAGTGGTAACTCTAGAGCTTTAAATCTTAGTCAACAGTCGGCGAGTAGTAGTAGAATTGTCAAAGATTCACAACAGGATATTTCCTCAAGTGATACTGTTCCACTCTTATCATGTGCTCAAATGAGTATAGATAGTAGCAATGGAAATGGGGCAAATTCTTCTTCATCAACCAGGAGACGACACAACATGGTAGTTTCAATTCCAACAAGTAATTATCATACAAATGAAATTGAAGACAATGAACCCCATGAGTATCATGAAATTTCTGATGAGGAAAATGAGATTATTGGAGCAACTGGTGGTCTTCGAGAGTCAATTGTTGGTTTATCTAATCCAGCCTTAAGCTCAAAATCACAGTCTCCTTTGGATAGTCCTCGTTTTGAAGTAAGAAAAGGAATAAAAATATGAATTTTTTTAATTTATTTGACATGTTTTTATTATATAATTATTCTTATAATATCTCATTCTTTCTTGGTTACTTTAACAGAAAACATTTGATTTGGATTCTGGACCGAGTTTGATTGATGAAGTTTTTAGTGCTTTATCACATGAGTCTCATCAACAACCACACGAAGCACATAATGTTAAAAATGAATTGAGAGAAATGGCAAGAGCAAAGAAAAAGAAATTTGTAACTGTCAAACCCATTTCATCTTCTGATCGAAGAACTTTGGACCATGCAATCGCTATTGCAAATGAATTGGCATCTCGTTCCATGTTAGATCTTGATAGAAGTGGTAAAAATGGTCATAATAATAATTCGTTGGATGATTTGTCTTCTCCAACCACACCAACTTCACCTTCTCATCGAAGAAAATTTTCATTCATTTTGGGAGGAGGCAAAAATGATCGAGAACGTCGAAATTACTCACAAGAAGCTGCATCTAT
Organism: Sminthurinus aureus; assembly: GCA_034698265.1. Lineage (NCBI taxonomy): Eukaryota > Metazoa > Arthropoda > Collembola > Symphypleona > Katiannidae > Sminthurinus > Sminthurinus aureus. The sequence continues at coordinate 17,215 of JAQGBH010002888.1, forward strand.
TCCTGATATTCAAGTAAGAAAATATGCTAGCCAGCCGTTTTTTTAAAAATCTTATACGCCATCATATTATTTTATCCATTATGCATTTTGCATTTATTCTTGGTGTAACTACAATATATTATGTATGCATATTTTAAAATTTGACTTTGATTTTAATGCCATTATAATTTATATCAAAATATTCACTATATGTTTATAATTTTGATTTTTCGTTGTTTCTTTGTTTTTTTTTGTGCTTTTCATGTTTTTTTTTCTCGTATTGTGGTTGTTATGTTACATTTACTACTACAGTCTACATTAACCGATGAAGCAAAAGAAGCTTACAATTCTTTAGTTGAAAAGCCATCCATGAATACTTTAGGTATTGTATTTATTTATTTATTTTATTTTTTTTAATTTGTACTTATTACGGTTGTGATTAGAATGATATTTGTAAGTTATGTTTTTTTGATGCATATTTTTGACGTGAATAATTGGGACATGAATAATACTTTGTTGTAATTATGTTATATATTTTAGATTTTAGTATTACGTATACGTAATATGTACTACTACTTTCTAATTTGTAATGTATTAATTATATTACCATTTTTCGTATTTTTTTTTCTAGGTTTTCTAACACCTTCTTATGAAAATAAATCCATGAGTTTTCATTTCCCTGAAAAATGTAGTTTATCAAAGAAAACTGATATTTTTCTCGACCAAGATACACGTAGTAGCAGCAACAATGTTTTTCATGGTCCACAGTCACTCACAGAAATGCCTGGTAGTTGTAATAGTTATAGTAATTCATCTCTTAAACCTAACAATCACAATCATACTCGTTCACGGAGTTTCACTAAAAGTGAAGTAGAAGACGAGCATAATGCTGCTCCAGTAATTGGAGAAGAGGATGATGATGATGAGGTTGATGGGAATCCTCTTCGATTACTAAGACAAAATAAGCAAGCTATGATGACAAATGTTCTACCTCTTCCACCAAGAAAGGATCCTCGGGGAATTTCTACATTGACAACACAACGTCATCAACGGAAACACCCTCTTTTGATTCCAAATAGAATTTCGTCTCTTACTTCTTCTATTTCTTTAGAGAATGCTACAAACTCTGTCCCCTCTTCTTCTTCTACATCATTAACAACAGCAACTAATAATAATAATAATACTACTTGTTTTCCACCCGCGGCACCTCCAAAACCTAAGAGGCTTAATGCACTGACTGATTTTCAATCATTAAAAGACAAAGAACCAAAAGAACTACAAAATAATAATTCATTGGGAGAAAATAACAGTAGAACTTCACCACAACAAGCTCAACCACAACAAGAAACCAAATTACAAAGACAAGATAAAGATGAAATTAGTTCACCAGTATCAGTTTCATTTCCACGTTTTGAATTACCACAAGAGAAGTTGGAATCACCTTTAAATAAATTTGAAATGGACAAAGAAAATAGGAATAAATCAGTGTTGAGTAGTAGTAGTAACATGAATGTTCATAATAAAAATCGTCGTTCACAAGGACCGGTATTATTATATGAAAATGTAAGCCAAGATATAGATGAGAATCCAAATGTGGACAGTAAAAGTAACAGTAGTACATTAACTGTCGGAAGTAGCACTAGTACTACTACTAATCATGCTAATGTTAATAATAGTAGTAATGATAATAATAATGCGAATAATACTAACAATAATTATTTAGAAGAATGTGCCACACCTTTGACTGAATCAGAAAACGTAGCACTTTCAACTTCCAGTCGACCTTCTAGTGAATCCAGTATAATATCCAGTAATAATAGTATTACAAATAATTTCAATAGAATTTCTTCAACTAATATTAATCTTAATAACAGTAATGCAACAACATCCTCCGGAAGAGAAGAAAATTCAGTATTCAAAATGAGTAGCTTTTCCAACAATATTGCCACTGAAGATCAGATTAGTAGTAGTATCAGTAACAATAATATGCACAATGATAATAGTAATTATGATAATAGTCAAGAAAAAAGAATCTCAACGTTCCCCACAACAACAACAGCAAGTATCAGTACTACAGATTCTAGTAGTAGTGAGATGTCAACTCAACAACAAAGCACTGAACCAATGAAGCTCATTACTAAAAAAATACCAGCAGGAAATTCAATCAAGATTAAAACTCTTCAAAGAATTTTAGGACCTTCGGTAAGATTTTTCAATGTAAAATATTGTATAATATTTTGTAATGACTACCTACTTGCATATTTGTACCTATGAATATGTGTTTTCTTTTTCCTAAATACAATTATTAGAATTAATTAAAAATGATATTCAAGAATGAATTATGATTTATTGTTATTATTAATATTTTTTATTATAGACTTCAGAAGAAGAATGCAATTGGTCATTAGAAGCAACAAAGGGAGATTCTGCTCACGCAGTTAAATTGATTCGATTGAAGAGTCTGTTACCCGATTATTTGATAACTGAAGATGCTACAGAGCTAAGAGAAGCCCTCGATATGAACTTTTGGGATGTAGCGAGGGCTTGCTCTTACCTTTTATCTAAAAGCTCAAATTCTTCTGGTTCAAAGTCAAAAACAAGTACCAGTGCTTTAAGGGGAAAACTTCGGATGAAATTGCAATCGTATGATTCTAGTAATTTAAGACAAAGTACTAATGCCGGTGATGATCCAAATAATATTCACAGTAAGAGCTATATTCGCCCCACACAAGTATAGACAGGTTCGGATATTATACACATGTATAGATATTAATCAAGTTTGTATTAGTAACTACATAATAATTTTGAATAGGTCGCATTGTAGCGTTTCTGAAATCGTTATTTAGAACAGTATAATGATATAGTATGTATGATTGTGTATTTATTGTTGTTGTTGTGCGTAGTATTTTTTTTAATCTATTATAATAAGTAGAAAATGTAGAGACATTTAGGTCGGTAGTTAGATGTTGCATATCTCATTAAAATATAATGATTCAAGCTGTGTCTTTTTTGACCTAAATCCACACATCTTCCATTTTTTGATAATTAAAATATTTTTGTCCTAATCTGTAGACTTGTGCTAGCTATACATTATAAACACAGTTACATTTGTACATAGTGAATACATTATATTATAAAAAATTAATAATAATGTAGCAGCTTGGAGGTTGTCGATGTAAATTAGAAAAAATATCAAAGCAAACTTGACAAGACTAAATAACGTTATTTAACGTGCTTTTTTAAGTACGGTCGTTTTTGTTGTTTTTTTTTGTAAATAATGTTAGTTGAATGAATGTAACTGTTCACGCAAAGTATTATAGGAAAAAAAATATAATTAGAAAGTTCCAAGAGACACACCTCTTTAGCTTATATAGAGGAGTGTGTATTTTATGCGCAATAATTATATTGTTTTTTTGTTTTAAAAATCTCAAATAGAGTAGAGTAGTTTTTGTTGCTGGTGTTATACACTCTTCTTCTTCTGTTCTGTCTTGTCTTGTTCCCTTTCTGTGTAAAAATTATAAAAATGTATGGGAATTAAACGTTTCTCATTCATTCACTCTCGTTGTTTATCAGTACAATATAATACAAAATGGTTGTTACGGATGTTATAATTTATATAATGTCAAGAGTTTAAAAGAAAAGAATTGTAGCTATTGTGTTGTATAGAAATGAGATGGTCATTTAAGTTTTTGTATAGATATAGTACATTTTATAGATTATAATAATTGGCAGCCAAATTCTTTGTTTAACAAAAGTTTAATCAATCAAAACTTGTGTGATTTTTCACAAAAGTACTATTTGTACTCTTCACCAGTTTTTTTGAAATGTAGATTGGAATCCAATCATTGGATATATTATCTTTTAAGACAAAAAAGGTAATAATTTGTAGTGAAAGGAGTATAATCTTTTAGTTAGTTTTATTATTTTATTTCTTGTTTCTTCCAAAACAGATTGTAGAAAAATGCAAAAAGTAACTATCATTATTATATGTATTATTAGTGTTAATCAAAGATTACTTCTTCTTATACTATAAGAATAATATTTAAGGGTACAACACAGTGAAAAGGTACAATGTATGTATACTATAATATACATTTAAAATATACCTATACTATAAAATAATCAGTAAATGAGCAGTAGTGAATTTAGATGAAAGTATAGCATTTATAAAATGATTGAAAATTGAATTACTATTTTCTATTTTGTATTGTAATATCAAATATCAATATTATCATGCATTTCCCATCCTTTAAAGATGAAAAAACATAATATTATTACTATAATATAATATATAATGTAATACAAAATAATATTATGTGCTCTTGAATTATATCATAAGCTGTGCCTTTAAAACATAAATGAGACTTGTTTTCTATACATTCTGCATTTCTATACTTTCGTACTGTAAAAAATAATGTTTTCTTTGATGTAACTGAATTTTATAATATATATATAAGGTATATACCTACATGTAATGACGTGTGTAGGTACTAATTACAAATGAATGAAAATTACCATGATTATGTATACTATTCTTGTATGTACAAAATGTACATTTTTACATAAATGAGCATTTAATTGAGAAATAAAAACAAAAATGAAGCAAATAAAAACCCATATGTGTACAATATATGGTGCGTGATTGAGAGGATTACTGTATTTTCTGATTCAAAACTCATATACAGAGCGTTATTCCAGATTATATGAACACCTTTTTACTTTACCAACCGCTGTTTTAAGTTTCAGTTCCAACCATTGGCACGACTACAAAGTTCCGTTCATCCAGATGGGATTTAAAACAAGTCCCATTAAAATACATAAATTTTAACCAAACATACAGGGCTTTGAAAAAAAAGTGTCGAAAAAAAAGTTTCCAATTTGGCCTCTTTTTCAGTTGGTGAATTTAACTTCAATGTAATTT
>JAQGBH010002889.1:0-22110 GCA_034698265.1 Sminthurinus aureus
CTTTTCTAAAATCTTGATGCTTGTTTTGTGCCTTTTGAAAGCATCTATAGAATTATGTATTTTTACTCTAGGTTATTCTACTTTATTATCTTTATTATTAGATGCAAATCCTATTTCAAGAGGTTTTAAAAACAAACGCGATTTAAAAATAATTAGGCGAGAAAAGGTACAAAATGTGTAGGAAGCGAAATAATTTAATCATGTGGATGTGAGATATTTTTCATGCTCACTTTTACTTCTTTTCAGCTTTTTTCTCTAGTTAATATTTCATACAAAACACTCTGGCCTCTTGTAGAGGGAAGGAGGAGGGATTTTACATGGTTAAAATGTTTTTGGTTGTTGGTCATTATTTCGCTTACAATTTACAAAATGCAAAGCAAAAAGATATTATCGGATGTCTTATATATTGTACGTAGAATATCGAGCAGTCAATAGTCAATACAGCTATGTCAGAGGCTGTATGTAGATTGTAGATAGGACAAATATGACGTGAATACCCAAATACCCAAAAATTTATGTTCTTTTTTTTATTGTGCATACAGTTTACAATGTGCTGTGTACAGTTTTCTGGTGCTACCGAGTTCGTAGTTCGAAGTTCGAAGGTATGCAGTTTGTACAGGGTATGATAGGACAGATTGAAACTGTCTTGTCCGTGACTGTTATTGTGCAAACGGCATATAAGTAAGATGTAATATTCGATTGTGAGAAAAATTTGAGAGGTTTTATCCTTTTGATATTGTTATAGATATTTATATGTATTATAGTTGTGGACGTATACATTAGACAGTAGACAGTACGGGCGTAGAAAATAAAGCAATGTTATAAAAAATATGGAAGAGAAAGGACCGTATTACTAGTGTACTAGTGAAGAAACTCATCCGATCTCCTTTTCTGAAATTTACGTCAAAGTTGAAAGCATTTGGGTTTTGAAGGAGATCAAATGCAATAATGCGGAAAAAAGTAATACGGCACTGTACACTGTACACAACACAAGAGACATGTAATATCAATAATGTACATATGGAAATGCTGTTCTGTAATACTTTCTTGCTTACACTTGTGCAGTTAGAACTAAGAACAGAGCCCGTTTGGACGTTCTACTCTATTGTGCATTGCAGACGCAATATACACGTCTACAATGTACGATGTACATTGTACATATTTATGAAGGAAGAATCCACACACCAAGAGCGGGGAGCGTGGACTGTACACCAAAAAGTAGTACTACAACTACAATGGCTCCTGTACAATGTAAATTGTATTGGTGCAATATCAAAAAGTTTATACCCTAAAACGTGGAGGTGGGGGAGAAAAGGAAGCAATAGAAATTTATAGAACTGATGGAGAATGCTTAACTATTTTCAGGTGACTGGTTCATAGTCAAACTTTCTCCCTCCTGTACAATATACAATATATTGCTAGTCACTCACTGACTCTCTGAGCACAGAGCAGAGTGTTCCCTGTTCTCTCTCTTCTTCACTCACTCGCTTCCACTACATCTTTCCTTGATGTAGTGGAACACACTGTACAGTGTACAGTGTACACTGTACACAGTATGTACAAATCTTTGCTTAAAGACACATTTAGTCTACATTGCAGATATTATACATTCATTGAGTAAAAACAAGGGGTATATGAATATGTGTATGTGCAGTCAACTTTGAAAAACAACATTGAATATGGTCATGTCTCAGAAATAATTTAAAACCAGAGGAGAAACACAAAGCCTATCTGCGTAAAATATTGTACATAGACACATCTGTATAATCTACTATGGTTTGTAGTTCACAGTGCATGTTACAATGTTACATATGTACAGCTTTTTTTATTTTGTATGCATGTGTACGTAAAAAGGTATAAGAGGAGAAAGCATTTTGCTCTGTGATCTTTCTTCTAAGACAATCGATAAAACATCTTACACGCGGTAGTTTGTCAGTATAAAACCGAGCAAATCACCATATCCCCAAGGAATAGAAGAAAACACGCTAACAAGAAGAAGAAGAGAGTACATACACTTTTACACAATATAAAAGATACAAGGCACAAGACACAAGATTCCATAAGCAGACAAAGAGTGCATATGCCCACTTTTCTCAAAGTATAAAAAATACACCTTTTTTGATAGATGGATTGCTTTTTCTTCCCGGCCTCTCCACTCTCTTGTACTTGTTGTGTTTTTCTTCTTTGGCCCGTTCAATGTTTTACTACGATTTTTCACAAAACCAACCAATACATGAAAAACGAACACTGAACACATGTAACATGTCATACAGAGTAGATAGGAGATTGTATATTGTGCACTCATGTACCTTTGCATCTTTGTTTTATCATCATAATATTTCTAAGGCACAGGTATATTGGTGCTCAAATATGTGCCGCAAGTTGTAGCTGTTTCCGCCTGTATTGAAAATTGAAATTCTGACGTATGTTTCGAAAACAAAGAAAATGTATTGATGCTAAGACAAGATGAGCAAGTAGAGTAAAAACATGTCATGTTGTGAATTGTGAGTAAAGACACACATTACAGATTACAGGTATTGCAATTTGCAAATGCTCCGTTTTGAAAATCAAATGTATGAGCGAGAAAAATATTCAGCAAACATGATTGATCCAAATTCCAGAAGAAACGTGCATCAAAATGCGTTACCTTAACTTGCACAGCGAATGAAAATAAAACAAATGCCAAAACAGTACAGCAGTAGACTCCAATAGTTCTAATTTTTTGAGACGTTCTCTTTAAATACATCATAATTCACAATACATCAAGATTATACTCATGTATTTATGCTAAAACTTATGAAATATAAAACGTAATGCATGTAGTATGTACGACTTGGAAAAATATACGAATGAAAATAATCCATCAAAATTAAATTAGGTTAAACTCACTATCCAAATTACTTTTGGCAGGAAAAGTCTCACATTTTCTTCTTTTCCATGTTCAATGTTCATGTTATTGTTATTTATTATAATAATAATGTGCTACCACATTTTTGTAGAATGTAGAAATGCTCTCAAAGTTTAACTCTATTTTCTACAATATAAAGTATGATATAATATATAATATACACGTTAGATTCTATGTATAACATGTATTTTATTGCTGTTCGGGTAGAAAACGAGAATATTAAAGACACAATGATATGGTTGAAAGTTGATGGAAATAACGGAAGTACTTTGCCATTTGCCATAGATGATTGCTCTTCACATAATGTACGGAGTTTGGAGTATCGAGTCTCTCGTCTACATGAAATCAGCACACTCTGTTCTGCACACCACAAACCCAACATGTAATGTGTAAAAATGGAGTTTAATACATTGTGTCGAATTTTCCCTCTGATTTTTTCTTGTCTTGTCTTTCTTTCATCTTTTTTCGGCTTTCTTTTTCACTTCTTCCCATCATCTATCTGGAAACCTTTAATGGGAAAATCGATACAAAGCTTATCATACCACTTGATGTTTTGATGTTGATGCGGAGAAAACTTGTTTCTATTTTATTCTTTATTGAAACCCGCCTGGTATATGTATAGATATTCAGATTTTTATATACCTACGGATTACGGATAGCAGTAAACAAGGAATGCCTTGAGCCTTGAGTGTAAAATTGCTTTCTACCTTGACAGAAGAGAAACTGTAAAATTCACAAGGCATTCACGTATTTTACAAGACAGCTCTCGTTTTATAATTTTTCAGTTATGGTTGGCATCAGCATGCTTGCTGCTTGCTCATCCAGAGTACAGTGATGTAATCGATATGAACATTGCACATTGTATGATTGAAAAATAGATCCTTACCTATATGAGTTTATTCTGAGTAAATGTGCGATGTTTGATGCATGAAGTACGATTTATGACAATTCATTTAAAATACACTATCAGACACAGTTTTTGTATTATTTCCCACATCTCATGTGTAAATCGCAAGTAATTTTAATTCATTGAATTTGAGACAAAAATTTGCTACTAAGGTGTTTGTAAGAACGTCTAGAGTCTAGAGTCTAGAATCTGGAATCTAGAACGATTGAAATCACAATCTTTTCCCTGTTCTCTGTTCATAGAAGACAAGGAAATCGAAAATGAGTTTTTCGCTTTTCGATTTGGACAAAAAATTCCGTGCGTGTAAAGGCATGCAGTCAAGCTTTGCATATTTAATTTGGTGAAATTTCCCAAAGAATCCAACTCTTTTATTGGAAACATGAAACACACAGTGCTCAGTGTTCACAGCAGAATGCTGATTGGTGCTAAAAAAGAGCACCACAATCGGAGTAGTCGTGTAATCGGATTGAATGAAATGGGAAATGGAGCTAGAGAATTTGGTTCTCCATTGCATTACGCAATACACGTGGTCTGTGTGCGGAAAGAAGTAGACCAAAAAGGAAGAGTGCTAGAACATGCAAATCACTGATTGCAAACCATTAGAGCTAATTGGCTTTACTTTTTATGCATCCACAAACGACAAGGTTTGGATTCTACATTTTAAACTCACCACACTGTCAACTTGATTCTGCACACTTTTCACCTACACACCATTCACAGACACAGGCAACTACAAATTATTACCAGGTTCAGCGGTCGTAAACTGAATCCTACTTCCGATTTTATGACCACTCTCGTCACTCGCTCTTTTACTGTTTGAAACTCAAATCTTTCAAATTGGTTGTCACCAAAACAGTACATTCCAAATTCCAACCCCAAAACCCAAAACATAAAAAGATTCAGGAATTGAATTCTACACCGTTTTTACATTTATTTTATTTTTTATATTAAAATGTTATTCCAATTTCCGTAGTTAACTAACTTCAGCTTGTAATTCATAATAATAATATACTGATTTCTGTTTCATTTTTCTGGCTGAGAATAGCCCAAAAAGTTTATTGTGGATGAAAAATTTGAACAAAAACTATCAACTAGTTTTTGTATGTTGTCCTTTAAAATTATTAACTTGTACACTTGACAATTTACAATACATTTCTCATTTTTGTCTAACGTAAAGTTACCTTTAAAACATTGAAATGGAGAAAAGAAATTTGTGAGATATGGCTTTTTTTTTTGTTTCATCCGGCTCATCCTTCTCTTTATCAATCTTTCCTTTTGTTCTTAAGAAAAAAGATACTTAAAGAAGAGCCTCTTGGATGAACAAAGAGTTGTTATTCCGTTCATACACTTTGTGTTTTTACAAAGAGGAAAAAGCAATATGGAATGTACGATATAAGCATAGATATTAGATATATGACTGAAAAAAATCTCCGGATCACGGAGTAAAAGCACGAATGGCCATGCGAGGCAAGAAACAAGATAAAAGATTGATGGAGGAAGAACCTGTGAAGAATCCTGACAACATTTCCCTTCCTTTCACTTCACTTTTAGGTTCTAGGTTACAACCACAAGCCACAACCAACAACAACAACCAACAGGCGTAGATACAAGCGAAAAGAATATCTTTAGAGTTACCTAATACCACGTATCTATCTAGATTCTAGAGTCTAGGATCTAGAATCGAGAAGCTAGAAGCATACACTCTGATTGCCTGTATTCTGTACCTTTAGTTGCATTTAGATTTTCTGTCCGTTCGTCTCGAGTCTCGAATCTCGATTTTCGACTCTCGACTCTCAATTCTCAACTAAAAAGATTCCTGATTCCTGATTTTCTATGCACAATTCAGAATTCAGAACAAAAAGATTTTGTTTCCTTGTATTTTTTGTATATTTTTTTTTTGTTTTAGTGTACGATCGTAATTTTGATCCTATTTCTTCAATTCCGTTTCAGTAGGATTTCTTGAGCATTATTTACCATATTTGAAAGAGTACGGATGAAAAGCGAAAGAGGTTTGAAAAAAATTGACTTGGTTCTTGGTTAGAACTTAGAATGTATCATGTACAAAATGCATAATGTCTGTAGACTGTAAAGAAGAGAAAATGGAATGTAAAACTACTCTCATTCTCTGATATCTTCCATCTTCCATCCTTCATTGTCCACTGGTTAAGGCTTTTCCTGTTTATCACGCACAGAAGAGATTGTGCTCATGTGCTCAAATACTCGTTCTTCCCTCTTCGTTTTTTAGAATTCTGGATACAGATCGTGGATGAGATGGAATCACAAAACAAGTCTTTTGCACAGACACATTTAAATTTACATACAAGTAAAGTTCCACACTATATCCACTATGCATAATCCTCCAGTACTGACCATTGACCATTGACCATGTCAGAATGGAAAAAGAGACTCAATCAGTCAAATGACTCTCGGAGAAGGGGAAAGTTTCCCCAGTTACTTATTTATGCATGTAGTCCATCCAATTGCCTTCACCTAAAGTGTACAATGTACAATGTAATGACCACCACGAATCTAAAATCTAGGATCTAGAACCTAGAAATTTCTATCCATACAAAAAGAGATTCGCCACTACCATACGCATTTTGTTTGTATGAATATTCGGTGGCATAAAAACAGGCTTTTGCTTATTATTCTTTATTTGTTTTAGTGGCCGTATGAACTTATTGGATTTTACCTAATAGGCTCAATCCTCATGCACAATGTACGTAAAAGAGAGCAAAGAGTTTTTGAAATTACGTTTTCTGTCACTTGCCTATGTATTGCTCATCCGCTTTCCATTTCACAAATGAGATTTTGCCGGTAAATGAAAAGCGGTAAAACTCCAACTTTTATTCCAATTTCTCTTGTTTTTCCATTTAAATTGATGTCAGTGACATTGTTAGACCACTGCTTCAATTCCAGTCAGTTTATTGTAAGTACAAGTGTACGTCGGTACATGTGTGGTAGAAAGGCGATGAAAATGCTAGAAACATGTGTTTACACTAATAAAATGTCGGGGTTTTTATGTGAACTTTAAATAGATACCCAAAATGGTGTTTTGTTTAGGACTTTTACTCTTTTACAAAGTACATCCACTATACACTATACACTGTACTGGTGTCTGGCGACTAGATACTCCTCTTGTTCGGTTTACTGTCAATCTATGAGATTCAGTCGGATTCGAATTCAAAGATGGAAAAAATCTACATATCCACATTTAGTGGTGTGGACTGTCGTCTGTCGTCTGTCGTGGTATATGTCTTGTTTGCAGATACGATTTTATTTTAGTGGATTGGGCGTAGAAACGTATACATTATGTTGAAATGGATACAACAGTGTAAGACAGCATGTGTATTATGTTAGTTTGTTCTCCATTTCCATTTCTACTTTATACGTACTTTCTAGAATCTAGTGACATGGACATAAACCCTTATGGCTTATATACATCCAGAATACAGAATATAGAACATCCCTTGCCAATTTGAACGGGCGCTTTTATGTGGAAGCTATAGGTACTAGAGAGTTTATTTGACCGCATACAATAAAAGGACTTGAGGATTATTGAAGCAAATAAATACAAGGCCTCTGAAGAGCTTCATAAATAAGGGTAATGTGTCCCTCCGTCGATGTCGACTTCGATGCGGATGCGGATGTGAATGTCGATCGCGTTTGTTGACCATACATATATGTATCCATACACTATAGTCAATAGTCAACCAGTCATATAATATGTACTTTTGCTACTGTACATTATACGCTGCAGGTTTTTCGGGGTTTGTCAACTCCTCTTTTGGATGTATTTTAGCTGCACCATCCTAGTATAAAGCATAAAGTGTCAGTCTGTAAACTCTAAAGTGTAAGCTCTAAACCATTTTACATGTTCCAAGTCTGATGAGATAAAATCCATTTATACACATTTCTTATCGGGAACAAACAGCTCGCTGTCCCTTCCTCTTCTCCTCACATTCACATACCGGCACTTGCCTCTCTATACTCAGTACTCGGGATATTTTGTATCTTATGATATATTATTATGATATATGGTGTACATTGTACAACATACATCATTTTCAGGCCAAAAACGTGGTGCTACTGTTTCCTTTTTCTGCAGCCCCCCATGTCCTCATCCTACTTGTAGTTGAATGTAAAAAATTGTAAGGCTGAAACCACCACCCTCGTATTCGTACTCTTGTTTTATTATAATTTTAATTATAACTTTACATTAAATTAGCTGAATTTTTCAATGTTAAATATTATCCGGGAAAATCGAAATTGATTTTTCGTAAATTGTTCCCAGAATTTTTTTGCATGTTCCTTGTGGTTTGTAGATAGTTTGGACTTGAACTTGAATTCGTATCGTTTAATCTGTTTGGTATGAGGCTACGCGTATTTATATCCGTTACAACGCAAAGTTTACTAAAGTTTCTTGGAATTTGTTACATGTTATTATGTTTTATGTTACGCACAAAAATTCCAAACTTTTTTGACAGCGCAACTTTTACATTTTGAGTAGTGCAATAGTAGAGTATAGAGTACAGATGTATGTGTACAATTGTGGAGAAAGGAGTTGAAGTTTGAATTTCAGTTTGATCCCAGTTGCAAATCAAAATCAAAATCAAGACTCAGAATGTACATTTCTTTGCTGAACGCTCTTTTACTTATTGGCATGAGCAAATAATATGTGCACAGTGCACAATGCATGCAGTAGGCTGGTTTTATTGTCATGATTTGATTCCGGATTGTTGTGTCTAGTTAGAGAAAGCACGAGGGAAGTGAAAGCCACTGGCCACTGGCCACTGGCAAGTTCTTAAAATTTGATCTCACTCCACACTCCACAGACCAAGGACTTTGGTCGTCTTCTATAAATACAGACACTGTACATTGTAAACTGTACAGACTGTAGGATGAAGGACGGAACGACGTAGAACGGGAATGCACAATGGAACTTTTCAATTTCCTTTCCTTCTGAATACAAAGAATGAAACTGGACTGAATTGAACTGAACTGGACTTTGGACATTGGACATGCTTTGGTTTAGGATTCAGGATTCAGTATCAAACTCAATTCTCAATTCTTTTTTTTCTTTTTTTTTACCTCAGCACTCACAATACTGGTTCTAGGTTTTAGATTCTAATACTAATACCCAACTTGGAATTCCATCCCCATTTTCCGTTCAACCAGACACAATAATATCATTTCAATGTATGTATAATGTATATGGAGCATCACGTCAAAAAAATAATATTGACGGATTTCCTTCTCACAAACTTTTTTTCTCTGTCTCTCTCTTTCACCAAAACCAAAACTTTATTCGTTGAATGAAACTAAAATAAATTCTTTTAATAAAAAAAAGTCTGGTTTTAGATTCTGGATTCGCATTTCTCGTTTCTCTCTCGTTTCACTAGTATTTACAATTTAGACTTTACGATGAATCTTTTCTACTCTTTATTCTCTATCCTGTATTCAATCCAAATCCCGAATCTGGAATCCAAGATTATTATTATTACGCATATTATTAGCGTAGTGGAAAAACTCCTTTTATCCTTTATCTTTAGAATACATTATAAACGTAAAAAAAGTTGTAAACTAACCACTATAAAAAAACTATTTCATTTTATAATTCCAAGGGTTAGGGCAATAGACCAGCATTCAGCCTTCAGAATTCAGATAAAGATAAAAATGGAGATTGAGATTGAAAATTTATTGGCAAAAAAGTACAAATCACAATTTGAATCAAAATTTTCCTTGCATCCAAAATACAAAGATTTGACTACGTTTTACATTTACATGATGATGATGATGATGATGATGTACGTGAGCTGGTGAATGTTTTGTACTCGAGTCTCGAGGTAATTTGTAATTTTATGGCATGATGCTGGAGGCAGTCGACGAGCTCTCATCATATTCCATGTTCTCGTTCCGTTCCATTCCAGAGAAGATGAACGCTGAAAACTGGAAAACTAGAAAAGTAGAAACCTAGATAAAAATAGTGTTGAAAGTCAAGAGATGATAAAAATTTAGAGTCTAGAGTTTAGAATATATCTCTGTGTATCTCTAAATTGTACAGCGTAATGCATATACAATATACAATATATATGCAGTAAAACAAGGGATAGCAAATGCCAACTTTTTATAATAGTTTCAAGTCCTGCGTCAAAACAAAACCAGCACATAACACATAATATCAGACATTATACATTCATAAATCATAGATGATTGGGTGATTGGTGAAAGTCCTTCATTTGTTCATTTCCGGAGTTACAAAAAGAAATTGAGTGTAAATTTCTAGCTTTTCATGCAGCATCTAGCATTCAGCATCCAAAAAGAATGTTCATAGTTCAAAGTATCTGAATTTAAAAAGACCTTCTTTATCACTCTGCCTTCAGCCCCTACAGCACAGTAGTTTGTAGTTTGATACGTTGAATAAAAAATGGAGTTGCCACAAGCGTCACTCTCACTCTGTTTCTATGCGTCTATGTGTATGTGTATTTACATATATTTTCTTAAATTTTAGAAGAGTATAAAAAGAGCTTTTTATACTCTTCTAAAATTTCACTCTGTATTGAATTCCAGTCGTAATGTACAGAATATACAGTTTTTTTCCTTTTTCCAGTTCTACCATACCAAAGATAAGAAAGCCAGAGCTCAGCTCAACTAGAACTTGTAGGCAGAATGTATGGAGACTGTGGATACTGGAGACAACCAAGAAAACAGAAAAAGAGAGAGTGAAGAAAGAAAGAAAGAATGGAGGAGGGGAGAGAAAGCTCTATCTCAATTCTGGAACTGCCTCAGGCATTTAATCTGGAATTTTGAGAAGGAAGAAAAGAAGACAAGATGAGTCTCGAGTTTTGAGTCTCGAGTCTCGAATCTCTTTCTTGGACGCTCAAATCTCTCTTATCCTCAAGTTGAACCTCAACTCTTGAGATTTTCTGCAAAGATCTTGGATCTTTCGAGTCTTCGAGTTGGGACTGAGGCTGAGAGTTACAGTGAACAGTGAAAGTTGCAACTTGAGGGGAAAATTTTCTCTAAACTGTTTGCCAACCACGATGACAAAGCTTCATTTATGAACCGCTAGAAACGAGAAACGAGAAACGATTCCTGTGCGGTATAATGGTATAAAGTATATGGTACATCGTATATTGTAAAAGATGAGCCAGAAAAGAAATAGAAAGGGGATATTGATGGTGATGCTCATCTTGTGGACAGAGAGATAGAAACGAGGAGAGATGATTTACTTGTAGAAAAAATGCACTTTCCATTTGAAAACCCAAAACCAAACTGAAGCAAAACTTGAGACCAGTTCACTCCCTCGTCATTACCAGAGGAAATCGGTTCGTTCACACTGTGTATATGTATGTATGTATCTATTCAAAGTAAATATGTAATCTATACTCGATACCCTTTGACAGTCTTCCGGCTGTCAAACTACAGCTTTATAATACACAATACATAATGTATCTGTGTATAATCCGGGTTCTGCTCCTCTAAAGAAATCAAAATCAAATAGTGTGGGCGTGTTTGTTTTGTGTGCGGGTTTTAAAGGCGAGGATTATAGTGTGTCATATGAAGAGTGAAGAGTGTAAAGTGTACACTGTTTTGGTAGGAAATCAAAACAAAAGCAAAGCCTATTCACAACAACCCTTGTAGCTACCATCACTACACTCCGAACAGCACTGAAAGAAAAGTGAACAGCAGTACAGTGATAAATGGAAAATGGAGAAAAAATGAGGAAATTTCCCAAGTTACTTTGTAACCGTCATCCTCATCGTCAACATCATTGCCATCACCATCGTCACCCAGCTATTTCATATTATTATTGCATTGTCAATATCTGTTTTATGTACTCTGTACTCTGTATTTTCTCGTTTGTAGTCTAAAGGCCGTAGACACTTTCCCCCCTCTTATTTATTTACTTTTTCAATAGACACTTCACTGTTCACTGGGAACTTGGATAAGCCGACTCAAAATCAATTGGGTGAAATAATTTTATGAAATCTATTCAAGTATCTCTTACATTGAACAAATGACTTGTCTCTCCCTTTTCATTCCATTTTTATTCACTCCAGAGTGCAGACTCTGGAGTCTAGACTCCAGACTGTACTATTTCATTACAAATTACAAGTCGACGAATGGACAAAAGGCAATTTTTCAAAATTTCAAATCTCTAGGCAATATTTATTATTACTATCGTCATCAACATCTAGAATATAGAACCTAGAAATTGATGGTTTTCATGACTCATGACTCAATGATTCATGATTTACTTGCTTTTATAGTCAAGTTGATGCATCATGTATGGTTATTAAATGTTAAAGGTAAAAGAAATTATTCTTTAAAAACTGTCAATGATCGGTGCTAGGAAATTTGAAAGGAGTCAAAGTGCAAAGTACAGATGTCCTAGTAATCCAAAAATCAGAATCAGACTGACTATTGACTATAAATACCACTGGTTCCTGTTGTTGACTTATAAAGTTGTAAACAAATATGAGTATCAAGTCTAAAGCAGAAGAGAAGAGTCATCCACAGTCCACAGTTCCTGGGATTAAGTGCAAATGTTTAGCGCTCTCTTGAGACTAGAGACTTGAGACTAGAGACTTAGAACTTGTACAAACTTTAATCCAAAAGCATGAATAGCGAATAGAAGAAAGGAGAAATGAAGGAGGAGGAGGAACACACAGATATAGAGATGTAGATATATAGATACAGCAGGCAGATATAAAAAGATTGATAAAGTCGAGTTTTGGTATTCCCATACTGTTTCATATCCAATACCCAGCATTCAGTATCCAGAAGTAGAACAAAACTGCATGTTCTCTCTTCACTCTGTAGTTTTATCAATTGCGTAGTGGTATTCATGAAGATTTTGACTTGTACTTTCCTTATGTTTAGTTCACTCCACTTGACTTGTATTCACTTGTTTAGCTTTGGGTTTTCTATGGAGAAAATTTAAGGGAATAAAAGCAAGAGAAGCGATTTTCCCCGTTCTCTCTCAAGTCACGACTTGTTCTTGCAAGATTTTATATTGCCAAACCAGACGGATACATCCGTGTGGTCAGGGACAGGCGTAACGCACTGCATTCTAATTATTATTGCCAAGTCCTACTTTCCTCCAGAATCTCTGATGGCTTTCTCGAATTACTCCAAACTGGAAGACATGCTTCATTTTTCTTGTTTCCTTTCTGCTACACTCGATGCAAAAAATTAAAATTGTAGCATTGAAGCACTCGGAATTTTATCTAGAATGTGGAATCGAGAATTTTATGAATTTTTAGCCAATTTTACAGTATGCATTTCTGATGGAATACGGATTTTGTTTTTATCCAGTCCAAAGAACTGGATTCAATCCAAACCAATTTGAAAAGGCAAATAACGAGAGTTGAATGAAGCACCACATCAAAAGATATACTAACTTTACCTTTAAACATTTTGCCAACATCATAATATTACTTTTTTACCATTTTATGACGCTACTTCCAAGTTTAAACAAGAAATTAGAAAAGTTTTTTTCCCATAAAACACAAGCGAGGGAGAAATTAAAAGTAGTATGATTGAATTTGATCCTGTTCTTACAAGTCATTTTGTGTAATCATAAAACTATCATGTAGAATTGATAACCTTGATAAAATTTTACGACTACTCAAACTCGTGTTCTCAGTATCCAAAATATCCAACTAATTTAATTCATTTGTAGTTTGTAGTTTGTAGATATTTCAAAGTGCACGGGAAATGGGAACTTTTGGGGAAAGTATGTCATAAAATCTACAGTCTACCCTACAAATTTAATTCCGTTCCATTTCATTGGATTGGAGATTGTAGATTGGACTTTAGAGACTGGAGACTGGAGATTTGAGGTTTGAGATTTTACAAATATTTCGGTAATAAGTTACTACTGATATTATTAAATTCATTAAAGATTCATGGATTCAAATTCATATTCAACTGAATCAAAAAGACAAAGGGAATATGAGTGGGTTGACTGCCAAAACGGATTGGAATTAATGAAGTGCGTTCTGATAACGCCAATATTTTATCACTTTAGTCAGTAATGGCTCTATTCTGTATGCTCTGTAATCTATAATACGTACAACATACATGCACAAAATACGTGTAAAATGTAGGCCCGTTTCCAGTCATTATGCTTCAAAATTCAAAATGTACATATTAATTTACTATTTACTAATGACCTGAAAGGAAATGAACTAATGTGAAAAGGGAAATGGAAATGGAAAGCAAGTATCTATGAAATCTATGAAAAGCGGATGGGATTGGAAATTTTTGTTTGGTTTGCTCTGCTCCCAGTTTACTTTCAGCTCATAATTACGTAGAATTTGTTCCCGAATTCTTTTTAATGGCCCTTTATATTTTCCATGAATGTTCATTTGGAATTTTGAATTTGGAGTTCGGAATTCAAATGGGATTTAGGTAACTATATAACAGATAAAAGCAAATTTGGTCCTCATGTGAACAAATCTTATTTTCAAATAGCGGCGGTAGTCGGTAAACGGTTCGAATTTCGAATAGACGAGGGTTTGCAGTGTGCAGTGTGTAATTTGCAGATTCTTTGACTGTCTTTTACAAAGTACTAATAAGCTTAGAATTAAGCCAGAAATCCCAAGTACTAAAATTCAAACGGCCGTCTAGTGACTAGTGTTTAGTACAGTTCAAACACTCAATTGAATGATTATGGTGAAACTGATTGAGACAAAAGGACCAAGAGCGGACGCATTATTGGATATTGGACATGTTTGTGCCTTGTGTCTTATGCCTATCCCGTCATTACATGCACTGATACAGCATAGAGCATTGAACATGGAGAATGGAGAATGGAAATAAAATTGGGTGTACGATGTACTTGATTCATAATAAAGTCCTTTTATTTTCCTCTATGATGTGGAAACATGAAACAGTTCATCTAATCTCTGAGCATACTAGAGAAATGAAACGAATTCTGAATGGTTCACATGTCACATTTTATACTACATTTATTATGTACAATGTACAATGTACAGTCTACAATTTATATTGGGCATACATGTGCAAGGGCACGATGTTATGTGCATTTTAAACAGTGCGTAATTTATGAGAGGATTACTAGTGACAGAGTTAAGGGGAACATGTATGTATGCACATTATAAATTTGTAGAGGAATTTGTACGAGGACTTTACATGAGGATGAGGATGACGATGAGGACGATCTGAACTCAACTAAACGGAGCTGAGCTCAATTGAACTCTTAACATGGACATGATCATGATGCAGATGTGAGAGGAAAGTGAAACAATAGTAGAAACGAGTGAAAAAATATTGAGGATTATGAAGGGATAAACTTCGCTTTTATGGACCATCATAAATCCATTTATATGACTCAACTACGTCACTGTAATAAAATATTTTACTTCTCCATTCCCTTCCAAACCCGAATACGAATACAAAAGCGATCCTCTCAAATGGTTCTACTGTAGTTGGATTTTGTATGTCGGAAGTTGAATGTTGGATGTGACCTGACCAACGAGTAGATAACTGCAGAGAAAGAACCAGAAAACCCGAAAAGAGAAAAGGAGGCTGCGAGCTGGGTCAATTATGTTATATAATAACGTTATTTTATTAATACTACAAAGAGGGTCACAAAGGGGATGTTGTGATGGATACTTGAAACTTGAAACTCATCTTGTCCTGTCTAAAGGAAAAATTACAGCCAAATAAAACAAGACAAAAGTATTCATGTTTATGCTTCACAAAAATGGCCAAAGTCATTGATTCCGATTCAAATTGTTTCCCTGTTATTTACAGAGAGAAATCTTTAAAAGAGGCACATTAATCTTTAAAAAATATTACGTATTTACGGCCTCTTTCCAGCTTAGAGATTCTTCGAGATTCTACGAGATTCGAGACGCCTATTATTCATTATGTATTAATTAAGACTTCTTTACGATTAAACTCGTCTTATTGTTAGTCTAGAATTTGCTTTTCTTTTGAAATATACATGGCCATTTTTGTTACATTGTAGTTTATCTCTCTAAACAAGTGTTTCAATCATATTTATGTCTTTGTAAGCTTGTAGTTTATAATTAACATAAAAAACACATGGATAAAATTAATGGTTCATTTCTTTCACTACGAGAAGCATGAATTATGAAAAACTAGAGAATTGAGACTTGAAATGGTACGTATAAGGAATTATTTCCATTTGATGCCCATTTTTTCGCATAAAGAGGAAAAATTATCAGTATTTCATAGATACTTAATGATGAGAAACGGGACGCAGAAAGTAACAGGGTTTTGAAAATAAAGAACAGTTTAAGTGATCGGTGTTGGAAATTGTATGGTAAAAGCAGTTATTCATTATCCAATCCTTCTTGGATTGCTTTCAGCTTCGAATTTTGAACTTTGTAGTAGCCACTAGATTTTTATTCAAGCCTTTTATGGAAGAAAATCCTTCAGTTTTAAAGATACTGCTTTGGGAAATAATGCGGGGGAAACCATTTTTTATTCAAAGAAAAAGGTCAATGAATTCACAATTGAAATTTGCCGATACGACACAGTAAAAACACCATATTTTGTTTTTGTACGTAATCTAAACGTAACTTGTAAAAGTAGAAACACATGAAAAACTCTTCAGAAGATTAAAACACCTATCAGATCACATAAAATATAGCAATAATAAAAAATAACAATAGTGAATTTATAAAATGTCAAATGTCATATTAGAAAGTGGAATCAAGTAGAACAAAAACAACCTTGAAATAATCAAGGCTGCATTGAGTGTTGACTGTAAATGTATAATGTAGTAAGAAATGAAAAATTAGATGAGAAACCTAACATGGCAGTACTTACAGTGTATATTGTACATAGTGCATTGTAGGTTGTGCGTTATACAAGTTAGGAAAAGATCAAATGAGTCGATTTGTGCGAAAAGGGATGATTGCGAAAGGGAGAAAAATGAGGTTGCGGTGATGGTTGATTTGCTGGAGGTTCTATCGACGACAGGTCATCATTTAGATCCAACTTGTTAGACTGGCGTCTATACGATGTTCGATGTGCGACCGAAATCGTACGATCGTTGTCTCTCCCAGTCATTTCTAAAATTACTTTTCGATTTTGTCACGAGACCATTTTCCTGTGCTTTCCCCTTTATCCAGTCTTTTTGTATCACCGCAGCTGCTTGCAGATCGGCTGTAGGTGTATTCATACAGATACGGATAGATGTTTCTAATGTCTAACACATGTATTTACCCTAGGCTGGTGGTGACAAAAGTTGTACTTGTGATAGTAAATAGAACAGAATGAAATTTCACAAAACGCAATGTCACTTACCATGTAGTCTTATTCCCTTTTCTCTCATCATCGTTTTTACGAACAGATAGAAGAATTTCACAGTTCAAAACCAAACAACTGTTTTCACTTATTAAGCCTGAGGGGAGTAAAAAGAATTTCATGACAAGTTGGTTCATACACTGTTTTGTTTTGTAGACATCCCATTACAGTCTTATCCTGTTCACCGAAAGCCGAAATACTGAATATTGTATCAAACCATGTTTTTGATAGATTTTGAACCTTTTGTCCAGAAGTTGCCAAACCTTTTCCCCTCCGGATTAAAAAATAACACAGAAGATTGTACACTTTTTGTACGAGGTGAAAAATTATAATGTCTGTAATTCTTGCCGCGTTACACTCCCAGAGTAGAATGCTATAGTGCAAGAAATATCATACAAATCTAGATTTAGGCTCAAAAATGCATGCTTTTGTTCCACTCACATAACTGCTCATGTACAATATTTATCAAAATCCCAAAAACCAGTGTAGCAGTAGCTACATACTTTGTATATGTGATCGATTTTGCCCTTTGGCTTCACTTGGATGACAATCCAGAATCCTCATTTGAGAAGCGTCTCTTTACAATTTCCTTTGTTTCTACTCATTCGCCGCCCTTCCTCTTCATATGGTCCAAATTTTTGGCATTATAGTGTGCATTCTGAAATGTACAAAATATTAAGATAAGCACTCAAATATAATCTACATGTTTATACTGTACGCTGAGTAATGTACTCAATACGAGACGAGTAAACACGTTCACCTGGCAATTCATGACGTACAGCGTACACTACACACAGTATGAATCATATATATTCAATCAAATTACATAGCCCATTGCACATTACAATGTACAGATTGCGTCCTTTTTTATTATTCTGCATGTACTTTGCATATGTGTACACACTGTACACTGTACAGATTACTTTGCCCTGTGAGAAATCCTAGACCATGGCTTGAACTTTAAAGCATCTTGGAAGTGTCAACGGAAGGAAATAAACTATTACTAAAATTGAATTCCAACAAGAGCAACTCCGTTTTGTACATTATACATTTATGTTTTCATTACAGCACGAAAAATGGGAGGGTGATGGAAAATGGAAACGGAAAAAGTGGAGCGTGGAGAGCGGAGAGCAGAGAAAGACAAAATATACAACGTACAATGTACATAGAGAAAAAGTAAAGTAAAAAACAATTCATGTCTATAAACACTAGACACTAGACGTGTGAGATGAGCTTCCCGTTTGACATTCCCGTTTTCACCATTCCCCAGTCTCTTATCTTTTTTCTATTCCGTATTTCGTCTTTCGTATTTCATACTCGGTTGTAAAAGAAAGCCCTGCCAATGCTGTGTTAGTGTACCCATGTTCTCAAACTAGGGAAGCGGATAGTATGAAGAGGCTTCTTAAGTATGTTTACTCTTTGTATTTGTTTCGCTTTTTCTATTCAGAGTTGAGAGAAGAGAGACGAGAGAAGCAGACAGAACGGAGCAGAACTGAACAAAACAGAAGCACAATTTGTAACCGTGTTGTAGAAGAGAAAGGGAAAGAGAAAACCAGAGGAAACCAGAAGCTTTTCTCATCCTTCCTCAACTTTTTTTCCAAGAGGTTCAACTTCAACGTTCAACTTCACTTTTTTCTTTTCCCATCATTCTCCAAATTCCAAATGTAACTTGTATTTACTCCCGTGTGAGTACTCAAAGTTTAGTACGCTTCATGGACCAGACGTTAGACACTGGATGCTAGACACTAGACAGATGCCTCAACTCAAAAGTTATAATACCTCACGGTTAACGGGACTAAATGCATTCAGTATTCAGTACTCAATAAACTTAACTTTTAAAACCAAAAAGGTATTTTCTTTTCACTCATTTTGCACTAATTTTTCCCGGTAGAGGGATTTAAAAGGTTCATTTTTCAAAGATTGTTCTGAAGTATAAAGTAATCTATTGAACATTCATATTTTGGGTTCAAATATTGAATAAAATATGGTAGGGAGAAGTTAAATATCAATAATTGTATTACACACTGTCATCAATTGACAGTCTGTTTGTTGTTTATTAATTATTAATTTGTCATAATTATTTTCCAGCTTCGAGCTTCCACATTTCCCGTTTGTTATCATTGCATACACAACTGATAGGCATTTGGCAGTCAAACAGTAGGTCGAAAAACGAAACACCCTGTGATTTAAGCCTTAAACAAGTCTCACATTGTAGATTGTAAATGCTCGGCATTCAATTAGCTATAGATCTAAAACAGGAATTGCTGGAGTTTAAAGTTATTTTGGAATCAAAATTGGGGCTTGAATTCTACAACTGTACAGTTTACAGTTAACAATGTACAATGTATAGTGTATAGTTTACAGGGTATTTGAAAATTTCATAATTTCTAAACGCTACCCAAAAATAGTTTTATAACCACATAATCAATTTCAAACACCCAGTAGACAATAGACAATAATATAGATTAAGAAGTGGTGGAATGATCGTTTACTGTCGATTCCGAATTGGGAATTTGGAATTTGGAATTTCAGACTACATTATTACTCCAAGTTATAGAAATATAGGACTAGGAACAGGAATGGGAATGAAATTTGGAGTGTAAGATAAGTCGGCAGTTGTTGAGTTTATTAGTTTATTAGCACTCACTACTTGGTGCTTGTGGCTGTGGTAAAATACTTAATACTTTGATAATACTAATACTAAGGCTCCCAGGCTCCTAGACTCCTAGACTCCCAGAAGAATTCAAAACTGACAAAGAGATAGAAGTGAGAACAGCAACTTGAAATTGAAGTTTCATCCTAACTTGTAGTTTCAAGGCATAGAGCAAAGAGAAAGCGAAGGAGACAGAGATGGAACTTGAAGAGTAAAAAGTATAGGAAACAGCATAGTTGACTAGAGAGTAGAGACTAGAGGACGACACACTCACACACACACACGCACTGCAAAACACATAAGAGATGAATACGGATGGAGAATGGAGGAAGAGTGAGTGACTAAGGTCTAAGCCTCTTCTAAGCTCGGGGAAGCTTAGGACTTCCTCACTTCTTATTATTACGTTTGCAAGTTTTCTCAGAATCCCCTATTTCAAGCTCAAGACATGGCAATGACAATGGTAATGGCAAAAACCTTGATAAAAGAAAGATGCTTTTAAGAATACTTCATGAATCCTCCATTCTATATACTGTACACTGTACACTGTACACTGTACATTCCACTCTTCAGTTTCCACTTCTCAGTTCCAATGTGTGACATGCGATATTCGCTATGTATAGAGTATATAGTATATAGTATAGATGCTCTTCATTTTCTCCTGGATAACTGAGAAATTTTACACATATAATATATATTGCATAATATACAATACACAATACACACGTACGACTGTAACGCGTATAATTTTGTACCTCCAATTTTTGTGCCGGTATGTGTCACGATATGAATATGTGTACTCCGGACTCTGCATCATGACATTTTTTCCTCTCTTCATTCTCCAAAAATACTTTTCTCCCTCCATTCCATTTCATTCTATTTCAACATTTCATGTCTATGTCTTGTGTATGGCGTCTTGTGTCTTCATTTCTGCATTTCTTTTCTCCACATTCCCCATTCAGCTTCAGCCCCATTCTCGTTCTTCTCTTCATTCTCTTAATAAATACTACTACCACTCGAAAAGAAAAGGAAAGAAAAGGACCAGAGACTGGAGAATGGAGCATTCTCGATCCTCAATCCTCATATATATAACAATACAGGACAATGGACTTAAAAATCCTTTGTATACTTCTCATCCTTCTTTTCTCCCGTCATTTTTCTTTATTCAATTTGACAATCTATATCCATATCTATGTCCTTTTATTACATCGTCCTTCATCTTGCCTTAGTCATTAAGAATAATCCAGAATCCAGAATCCAGTAAATACTGAGTTATGAGCATCTGAAAAATGAAATATTATAATTACTCATCAGTTTTTGATTTTTGCACATGAGTAAATATTTTTACTCCCTTTTGCCTATTTCCAAAGTATGGGACTGGACGGAAGGAAATCATTAACTTTGTTTGAGTTGGCCCTGAAATAAAGTAAAATGTAGAAAAAGAAAGAGAGTGAACTTGACATTTGACAGTGAACTTTAATTTCCTTTAATAATTTCATATGCATCATACTTTTGTGCTATTTTTGGATGAGCGGTTGATGTAAAGTCAAAAGTCAAGAGACAAAAGTCAAAACATGTTTATTCAATTAAATTATACAAATACTGATAGAAAGATAGGCACCAGTTTCAAGCGTCAAGAGTCAAGAGTGAGTTGAAGTGTTGGTATATTCACATTTGCATTTTATACAGCGTGGACAAAGGACAATGGATGAATGCTGGAGCTGGAACTGGAACTTGTATTTGGAATTTGGAATGAAAATGAACGAAAATTCCTGTTATGAACCCCAGAGATGTGGCAGAGAGACAAATTCAAATTGACATTTTTTGGGTGAAGAGCAGACGGCAGAAACCAAAATGCTTCACATTTGGACAACATCAAAATCAGAGTCAGAATCGAGGGAGCCTTTCATCCCTGTGAGAATATTTACTTTCTACCTAAAAATACAGGATAATTGTACATGTACATGTACGTATGCCCTCTGTTTATAATTTAGTTTGACGAGGCTATATAGGTGGCTCTTTGAAGTAATTCAAACCAAAAACCAAAGGACAGTTGACAGTACTTATATTTGCATAGATTTTGTACAGGAGTGTGCATATGTATTCTAGATTCTAGATTCTAGGTAAATATACAGAAAGCGGTAAAGTCTGTGAAAGTAACAGTGTCATGTTAGAGAGCCACCAGGCACCGCATCTCCAAATTTTTGTACTTTGTCCTTTGCATATCATACACTGTTCATTGTACACTGTACATCGTGAATCTGTGCTGATTGCCCACAGGATGATTGCCCACGGTGGATTGCCCACTCACAATTGCCCACACGCATGATTGCC
>JAQGBH010002890.1:0-22108 GCA_034698265.1 Sminthurinus aureus
AAATTGTAATATTATATTGAAGTAACCAACTTCAGTATAATATTGTAATTCCTCGTTTATTATGGCTCGCTCCCTCTGTAGGTACTCCTGTACCCGTGTTTATTGATATGATGCATCGTATTCTACATTCTACGCAATATTCTGTAGGGAACTCTGTATTGTTGCTTTCTGGATCTGGAATGTTGAATATCAAAATCAGAGTCAGATTCAAAGTACAGCTCAAGCAAAAACTCAAATGAAATTCATATTTCTCCATTCTTAATTCATGGATTGTACATTGTGCATTGGGAATATGCAGTGAAAAACCCCGGATAAATGTCGATTGCATTCATTTCCATTCCAGTTTTCTCATGTTATTACCCCTGTAATAAAAACCATCTCTCTGTTTTGGAAGTCAGTACGCTCAGCTTGCATAAATATTTATGCATAAAGCATGAATATTGCGTATTGCGTGGTTGTGTAGATTTTGGAAAAATCAAGTGCAAATCACTAAAAATGTGCAATATAAACGAAAGGGATATCGTAAGCAACTTGTATAATAATCCAATCCAGTCAAAGTCTGCAACTTTCAAAAGAATTTAGGAGAGAAAAAAAGGGAAAAGGGAAAGCAACATTGATTTCAACTTGCTTACCAAACGCAAACGCTGCCTCAGACAGAAAAAAGGAAAGTAAAAGTCTTTGAATATCTTTGAATATCTTTGAATAGGTCTGTAATCTATACAAGTATACAAGCTAATAAAAATACTCCCACTGTCAATATACTCGCATCGAACATGAGCAGCAAAACTTGACATTACAGGAAGACGGGGTCGTGTGAATTCTGAATGGCAAACATGTACATTTATATTTCTACAGAGACAGAAAGTGATTTATTTTGTAAAATACTTTTCCTTTCAGATATTCGGAGATTCAGATTCAGAGTTCTTGGGCATTCAATGAATCTGGTAAGGCAATCCTTCAAATTTAAAATAGTCCATTCACATTACTCAAAACTTGTCGTCAATCGTCTGTCAAAGTCTAGAGTCAAGCATCCGGATTGATGATAAAGTCGATGAGAAATGGACTCGACAGTCTGTTTACTTTGACCATTTTCCAGGCTTTGAGATTTTAGATTTGGCTGATTTTCGCCGTTTTATGAAAATAAAAAGTATATTTGTACAGCTCAGAAAAGTCTTTTTTTGAGTGATAAACCAAGAAAATCATAGGATTGAGAATCAAAAAAAGGAACTGACCACAAAATAAATGAGAGGGGCAGTAAAATTCTAGATTCTATTTATCAGCAGATTCACAATTCTAGATTCTAGTAAAACTCTTCGAGTCTGCAAAATCCTAGAGGATGAGAAACGGAAGCACTATTGACAATTTATTTGCTGACTTTGCGCAAATTTTTCATTTTTACCGCCACTCCTCCTTTTCTTCATTTTTTACACATGTAATATGCAATACGTAGTAAAAAAGGATATTGAAAGAGTGCCAGCATAATTCTAGAACATAAATAACGCAAATACAACGACAATGTGTAAATTGTAGAGTGTAGAGTGTAGAAGAAGAAATTACATGTGTGATCTTTGTAATACTTTGTACACATGAGTAAAATCCAAAGACATTTATTTTTACTGGTCTACTGAGCTTTCTCCTAGTTTTTAGTCGTGCGGTCTGGTGACTGGTGACTGGTAACTCTGGTCAAACTGTGATTATAAATTACAATGGCAAATGGCAATCCTATTTCCGTGAGCCAAAAGTAAAATGTTACAATTTTCTGTCTTCTGGTGCACAACAATTCACGAGAGTAGTGATAATTTTCTGTACTTTAATGGCACTTACTCCTCAAACCTTAAAATCCAGTATCTTTAGCATGGTGAATTACCAAATTACATACATACTTGAGTTGCCTTTATACAAGCCGTATTGTCTCTGTGTTTTTACGGTTATTTAAAATATTTGAGCTCACTTTTCTGCTCCCAGAGATTGAATTACGTTTCACTTGCAGAGAGAACTGAATACACAGTATCTATTATCCATGATCCATTGGTCCTGAAAACACGGGAAGAATAGCTTTTACAGCTTCTCCTTCCTAAATTTTGACGGGGATCGGACATAAAAAGAAACGGCAGGGTAATGGTTGATACATGCAAACAGAAAAGGACTTTTAGATCCTTCTCCGTCTACAGTTTACTGTTTATTCTTTTCTGTCTACTTCCTTTTATTTATTTTTCTCTTGTTCTTGTTTTGTTCTTGCTCCCGTTTGCATAGCTTTGTTGTGCTCTGATTCCGCTTCCTTCAGACATCTGGTATCTGGTGCTTGGTCAAGACTCGAGACTCAAGTCTCAAGACTGAGGACCGGAGATTCCAGACATTTCTGTTTTACTTTGAAACTCTCAACTCGAAACATGATACTATACACTATACAGTGGTATCTTATTTCATATACCTAGCTTTTCTTCCATGCACTGCAAACTCTAAAAAGCCTCAAGAGAAATGTCTCTGACACAACAGCTCAAGAATCAACAAGATCAAAACACTGAACATATAAAACGTCTAGTGTCTAGTGGGAACAAAGGAGTAGGAGAAAACAAGAATTCTATGAATTCCACCGCTAAAGATGACAAAAGATAAAATTTTATGTCTCGAGTCTCGACTTTAGACGGTTACACGAGGAAACATTATTCTTTTACTTTGTTACTTACAGTTTAAAGTCCAAGCCAACCTTTCAGACATGAATAAAGAAAAATTCGTCATCTTCTATCTTGGTCTTTGTCGACGTCGAAGAATGTGAAGGAAAATAGTCAGAAAATTACAACATAAGCCTCATAACAAAATTGTTCAAATCTGAGAATTGAGAATACTGCCCACAGAATACAGATGCAAAAGTATGCAATAAAAAGGCAAAATGTCGAGTTAGTTGGTAAAATTAGTAACAATCAGAGTTAAGATAGAGCAAAGACAATCTTGTGTAGGTTCAGGGTCTTAAAATTTCCTATAATAATTAGAATAATTATTATAATAATTATTCCTATAATAATTATATAATTATTATTACTCTTGTTTTAGTGGTAGTTTTGGCTTTTGTTGACTATAATACTCTCAGTGGTCAGTGGTTATAGATTGTAAATTGTAGATGCTGATGATAAAAATTGAGCGAAAAAGTCCAAATCCTTGTGTAAAAGAGCTCAAAGCTCAAGGTGAATAAAATTATGAGAATAAAGAGTAAAAACTCTTTGTTTGGCTTGAGATAATAATATTCCTGCATTTTAAAACTTAAAACTTTGAATTTCTCACAGAACAAAAAGTGACGTCAACCTGAAAAGTAAATTTGAATTTGAATTGGAGGTTAAACTATCTCTCAAAGCTGCACATTCTACATTCTACATCTACCTGAATTCATCAAATAAAGCAGTTGGAGTTAGATTTTGTAGATTCAAGCGGAGCTGCTCGTGGGATTCGGGAGTCGAGACTTGAGAATCAAGCTGTTCATGTCACAATGAGTAGACAATAGAAAATAGAGCGGAGAAAAAAGGAGTAGATGTGAGTGGAGTAAAGTACGATTTTTTCAAAAATGTACCTTCATTCTCTCGTTCTCCTTCTCACTCTATCGACATTGACATCCACATCCACATTTACTTTTATCCCATTTACTACCTCTTCTCCTGCTTGTTATGCATAAAAAAAGAAAGGAGGAGAATCCAGAATGGGGACAACAATCAACAATTCAATGTTCATTGCTTTCACTATTCAGTATTCACCACTCAACATTCAACAGCAACCGCCGTAACATTGCGCATTGTGCATCAAGCACCAAGTCCGGGTAAAGTGATAAAAGGAAATAGATGTAAGCTCAAAACTCGAAATTCAAAACTCAAAACTCAAAACTATAGTGCTGAATAAAACTCGTACAAAAACTGAAAATATTTTGCAAATTCTGGAAACTCTAGAATCTAGACTGTAGAACCTGCATTCTGAATTCTGGAAAACAATTCTAACTGAAAAAATACCCGAGTGTTCATATTATCAAATGTACAGTGTACAGTATACAATTTACAATGTACAACCAAGCATATCACATTTCACATATCACAATAGTCAGCAAAAACTAGACTAAACTCCAAAACAAGCCATACATTGGCGTTGGAATTGGCATTGTCAGCAGTCAGCCATTCCCTGCATTACATTATGATATTGATATGATGATGTGAAATGCTGAATGCTGAATGTGAAAGTAGCTACGACTCTCAATTCAATTCTAAATAATAAATACATCTACCAGTACCAGCATTCCATTATCCTATTATCCTATATCCTGTGTACTTCTCTCACAAAAAGACGACACAACAAAACACAAGTATCCATTAGAAAGAACAATGGATTGCAGTTTCCACAGTAGAAGAGAGGAAAAGTATCGCGTTTGCATCTTCAGTCTTCAAGACTCAAGACTCAAATTGATACTTCTTTTCGATTCTCGATTCTCCAAGACCCAAGAACAGCGATCCATTTTATCCAGGTTCTTCTCTCTTTTGTTCTTTAAAACATGACTTGACATTAAAAATCCTGTTTTCTTCTCGGTGCATCAAATAGAAAATAGGATAGAAACATGGGAAACTTTTTTTGGACAATTTTTCCCCTTGCCAAATGCCAAAGTATTTGAATTTTCCCTGTAACCCAACTCTCAACTCTCAACTCCAAATTCCAAATCCCAGATTCCGGATTCCAGATTTAACAAGAACAATGGATTTGAGAACTAACTAAAGCTGGAATTTGGAATTCCAAATTCATTTTAAAAAACTTGTTTAGCCGCCAACTTTGAGATCTTTTTGCCTAGTTTTTTTTCTTATTAAAGTTTATGAAATAAAGAGAGAGCGAGAGAGAGAGAGAGAAAATGGAAAGAAAGAAAAATGCATCCTCGGAGGAATAACTGCATTAATACTTTTGGTGTTGTCCAAGACTTCAGACTCCAGACTCAAAACTCAGAGACAAAAGAACTTGGAATGAGGAATGAAAAAGTCAAGGCTGAAGATTTTGAAGATTTTGGAGATTTTGAGTTTTGAATTTTGACTTCATTTTATGTTTTATTGGATAAAATGGTTAAAAAAGTGTCACATGGTTATCCTTGTAAAATGATCAGTACGGTCGTTGGAGGTTGGAGAAATACTAAAACATTTTTGTAGCAGTTCTTGAGAAATGAATTTAAATTTTGATGCATTATTTATGCTGATTTTTTAAGGCCAAATAAATGTACAATGGGAGAGAAATGTCTTCAATAAATTTGAACACGTTTTGAATTTCAAAAATAATAACCCAGTTTTGAAATGCTGTGTACTTGAAATTCAAGATTTGAGACTCTTTAGGAAAAAACCCAAAACTTTTTGTATTTTCCCTTAAACTTTTTAGATAGAAAGATTTAGTAGGAGACGGAGGAAATGAGAAAAAACGCCGTAATTGTTAGGAAAAAAAGAGTCATTATAATTATACTACGACTCGCGTTTTTAAATACTTGCCTAAAGCTAAACCTGATTACTAAACTGAACTGAACTGAACTGATTTGACGTCCAACTCCAACTGCCTTTACTCATTTCCGCTTCTTTTTATTCCACATAAAAAGTACAAATGTATTTAACATGGAATCTAGAATGTAAAAATACAAGATTTTGTACGTTTTTATTCATTCTCAAAATGCAGAAAATATTTTATGTACAATGTAGAATAGTTTTTGTGCATATTTTAAGAACGTAGATAAATAAGAGTTTCGGATTTTGTAATTTGGATTTTGGACCTTTCTTCTTTTACTGCTTTTCCATTTTTTACGTTTTCTTTACTTGGATTCTCGATTCAACATTCAACTGGAGAAAAAGGGGAGTTAGAGATGAAATGTTTTTGGACCTACTTCCGATTTTCCGCTTTTATGACTCTGCACTCTGAACTCTGCATGTACGTAATTCATATGTATTTACACAATTCCATAATGCTAAAATATTTTATGAATGTGGAATAATCTGGTAATTTTCCAGTGCCAAATGTTCTTTTGACTTTTCCAGCTACAGCTACAGTTCCAGTTTCCAGTTGACAATATCAAGTAATACACTGAAAAATTATCCCAGTTCAAGTTCCAAGTTCCAGGCAAACGGCATGAATATGAATCAAAAAATAATATTGATTTTCCTACTCCTTTCTCTTATCCTCAAGACTCTAGACTCTGGACTCCAAACTCGAGACTCGACAAAGTTTTAAGAATAAGGAAATAAGAAATTTTTTCAACGCTGTGGACTGTGGATGTCTAACGCTTACTTTTTGCAACATTTCTTTTCACCGAACTTCATCATCTGGAATATGGAGTCTGGAATCTGGAATCTGGACTGAAGTGAAAACTGTAGTGAATGGTTGGTGAATATGAATTAGTCAGAAAATGAGGGAAAATTTTACAAAAAGGTTCATTAAGATTTTCCTACTCCTAGATTTTGCATCGCCTATTCACAAACACCAACAAAATGTATACGTAAGACTTTTCTCTTTATTCCAGTTTTGCATGTTCTTGAAACATCTCCATTTCCCTTTTTGTTTTATCTCTTTCTAAGTTTCTAAAAAATGATTTTTTGTAATCAATAATTTTCCCACATTTGCACATTTTTTTGTACTGGTCTAAAAATTGTTTACACGAGTTTTCGAGTTTTATGATTATGTTTCGGCTAAAAAACGTTATTTCTGTTATTGGTTGTTTTCTTATTTTTTCCTGACATTTCCAACTTCAAATTTCAGGCCTTCTTTTCAAAATCTTGATGATTCTGCTCATTTTGTACTTCTTTCTGCCTTTGCTTTACACACAGCGAAGTAAAATAATGCAAAGACATGAAGGTTAAATGGTAAAACTCGTTTCCTTGATTATTCCGCCTTTGTTTTCACTTTAGAAACTAAATTTGAGTTGTTTAAAAAATTTCTTGATTTGTGAGTAAATGAGAAAAAGTGAGAGAAAGTTTATTGACTGATGACTGATGACGGACGGACACGATTTGACACCATGGGATTTGGATTTGGATTTGGATTTATGTCAATCAAAATATCCTTGTTTTACCGTAGTTCTAATAATAATATATGACTTTGCTCATTTTTTATGAGCTGTAAAACAAATACTGAAGAGTTTTTCATGATTAATGAATTGTGAGTTGTGTGTGTAGTGTGTACTGTGAAGTCAGAAAACGGAAGAATATAATACATAATATACATAATGCACATAATACCGCCTTTATTTCTTCTACTTGTACACTTTACAACTATATAGCACGTGCTACGTGCTACGGCCTATAGTAGCAAGGGAACAAATAGCTAAATACTAAAAACGTGAAATGTGAAAGGAACAAGCAAATGGTTTCGTGAAATCTCTTTTTTATGTTTATTTCAGTTTTGCATGTCCCAAGTCTCAACTCTAATTGCTCTTTCTCCGTCCTCTCTTGTCTCTTTAGAGAAGAAGGGAAGAATAAAAGGCCAACCGCCTGCTTGTCGTTGTCGCTGTCTCTTTCACTGTTTCTGTTTCTGTCTCTGTCGATTTAAACCGTGTTTATTGGTTTTGTATCCTGCTCGTAAACCGTAAACCGTAAACTGTAAACTGTCAGCTTAGACGGGTTTTAAATTTTAAAATTAGTAACTTTATTCTTTTCTCCTCAAGACAATTTTAAGCTTGTTCCAAAACACGCTCACCATTCACCATTCACAATTTACCATTTATCAGCAATTCTAATGCGTCTATTTTCACTCAAATGAGCTTGTAGCATTATTTTTACATGTAAAGTGTAGAGTGTAGACTGTGTAGAGTGTAGAGTTGTGATCATTAAAGCAGGAGATAAGGAAATAGGAAATAACGAAACAAAAGTAAACAAGAAAAAACCACAAGTAGAAAGCTGAACATTTCATTGTTCACTGTTCATTGTACTCTGTGCATTCTACGGAACATGAATTAAATAGCTTGGCTCTTGGCTCTGTCTTCTGTATTCTGTATTCTGTAGACTGTAGACTACAGGAAAAGAAGACTTTGTCGTCCTATCATATCTTCTTCCTCAATAAAAATGACAGCAGCGAATAAAGAAAAACTAAGAAAGGAAAAGGAGAAAAGACGGGAAGAGGAACACGAAGAAACTGAAAGAGAAAGAGAAAAAGAGGAAGATAAATCAAAGCGAGGGAGCAAAAAACAAAAAAACCTACATGAATTTTCATCTTTCCTTTTCTCTCATTCTGACTTGTATTATCTATTGTATATTCTATGTGCTATATGTAACTCTTATATTATTGTGAATGTAGTTTTCCTCCTTCATTTTTCTTGTCTGTATTTTTCAATATGAGATATTTTTTCCTTGACTTTCTCTTCCTCCAGCCCATTTCGTTCTTTCACCATCTTCATCATCATCATCAATAATGTTATTATTATTATTATTATTATATTTGGCCAAAACTTTGAGTTTGGAGGTTGAGCACAAAAAACCATGTGCGCAAACATCAACATCAACATCAACAATCAACATCCATATCGAATTCTGAATTCTGTTTCTGTTTCTGGTTCTACATCACTATCAGTAGTTGGAGGATTTAGTCAGAAATTTCCCAAAGGGGAAAACTGAAGAAAAAAATCTTCAATTTTCCCACTTTCCTATACACGTTGTATTTACTTGCTATAAACTATAGACTATAGACAAAGAAATGTATATACTGTGATTTGTAATATGCTGTAGTTTGTAATTCTATTTGCAGGCATCTTCGTTCTGTTTTTGTCTAGATTCTAGATTCTATATACTGGATACTAAATGTGTAACCCTCCGAGCTGGAATTCAGAATTCAGAATTTGGAATCCAGAAACATAAACTCAGATTGTGTAGACTCTCCACAGGGTTTTCTGTATTGATAAAGTCGTGTCACACTCGTTTCTGTCATCATCATCTTTGTCTTGTTCGTTGGTCCTCACCATTCTCCTCTTCAAAGTTAAGAGTCGATGGTCGAGACTCGAGACTCGAGAATCGAGAATCGAGAATCCAAAGAATAGGAGATAAATTATGTTTGAACAGAGGCGACAAAGTCGCCATTGGTTTGGTGTCCGAGCACTTTTCTCTCGTCAGCTTGAGACTTGAGACTTGAGAATCGAGAATCGAGAATAGAGACAAATAGAGTCGATCCATCTGTCCATCTAAATCACATATCACATCATTTTCTCTAACGTACTGTGAATGTGCGCTTTCCTTTGCACAATTTAGGCTGAAATTGGAGCAGATATTTAACAATTTTAGACTTTCAAAAGCCCAAAACATCCTACTCGTACATAAATGTAGTTGGCATTTCACATGCATTCTAAATTCTAATATTTGTTTATTGTGTACTTTGCAGGATAAACCATGTGAAATGGACCAACAACAACATGGGAATGGACAATTTGGTGAAATACCTAAAAAGAACAAATCGAAAATCGGCCAGAGATTGGAGATGGAAGAAACATGTAAGAAGGCGGACAGTAATCGAATGGAATCAAATCAGTAAATTGTAAATTTTTCCTGTTCCATCCTCTCCTTTTCCTCTATCTATCTCACTCTTCGTCTTTGTCTTGGTCTGCTTATCTACGGCTTGTAGTCTGTAGTCTGTACATTGTACATGAGGATAAATGGTTTGATAGTAGAGTTGGGAGTTGAATCGAATTGAAAACCAAACCCTCGTTTTGTCAACGCTATTACGTGCTTTCCTGCTTTCTTGCCCAGTGCCCACCCACGCACTCGTTAGTTACAGTAAGTGAGAAGTCTACATTTTATACCTTCTGTACATAGTACTGTGTATAGTCAATAGTCAGTCTCTGTCTGCTTGTATTATTATATTAGTTAGGTTTTAGAATTCAGCACAGTTTGAAATGCGGTTAGACAACGTATTTCGTCGCCCACAAACTGTAATAATAAACACGGATGTGGAAGGGTTAAAAGTCTAAGGCTGACCACCTCCGTTATCCATTACCAACAAAATACAAGCATCTTGTCCAAGTCTATTGGAATTTGGAATGTATTCAACAGTAGACATGTCTGCAGTGGACAGTACGCCGTAGGTTAGAAATTACAACGAAATTGGAAATAGAGAGCAAGTTAAATTGCAATTCGGACATTTGACATTTCCGACTCTATTGTTTTCAACAAATAGTCTGCTTGTTTTATTCAACATGCCAAATTCGACATTCGGGCAAATTCGCGGCAAAATCTAAGCGGTACCAAAGACTTGAGTGTCATTCTCTTTATTTGTTGTACTTCAAGTAGGTGAAAACTGAGGAAATGAAATGTATTGAGCATTGAGCATTGAATTGTATACAATTTCATATTATTTAACATTACAGCAAACAGGGTACTTTCTGATAACGGTAATTAATACGTCTTGTGTCCTAAAGTGGTAAAGTGGTAACGTGGGAAATTTGATTGGAACGATTGGATTAATTCAATTTTATCCCATTTCCATTTCCTCGCCTCCATCCGCCTATCCGTCCGTTCATTAATGGAGACAAAATTGGATAAACCATGAACGACCAAGGACGACGGATGAGATGCACAATTTCTACAGGGGGTTGACAGGATTACAGAATCCTCGGAATTTATCAAGTGTTAATATGTACAATGTACACTGTACAGTCACAATAACCTGGGCACTCCAAACTACGGACTACAAACTACGGATTGGGAACTAAAAGTAGATGTGTTGATAACAAGAGAGAGAGAGATGCATAATACATACGAAATAGTAAATGTGGATTGATTGACTGGGAAGTAGAGTAAAGTAGTTGGAACTGGAAATGAAATTATAGATCGATACTCCTAAAACTTTTGTGAATGATGAGCACTGTGCACTGTTTAGTGTTCACTGTTCGCGGTCCAAACTACAGTAGAAAGTGGAGAAAGAGAGTTATGAGCTCAACTCATTTTGTCTCATCTCATATGCAATTATGCAATCCAATCAGAACGAAACTGGAACAGAACAGTATGTGCATTGAGCATCGAGCGTCGAGTGTTGAGTGTTGAGTATAATCAGTAGAGACGAGGAGAAATTTTAATCTGTGTTCTTCAAACCATCGGAATTCCATATTCCATTCTCAACAGCACTCCATCCTCCTATAGGAATATCTACTATTTTTGTATATGCTGTGTATAGTGTATGCTCTTGTGAATTCCCAGTTTCCACGTCTTGCTATTTTCACTTTATTTTCATCCTCTCCAATTTTCTCATCCTCGTTTTCCAAGTTCCAAGTTGCACACTCCACACATGCACTTTTGCAAATTGTATTAAATGATACATGTATAAAGTATAAAGTATATTAATAGATGTAGAATTTAGATGTAAGTTTTCAGTGTGCTCTCTGCTTTCTTTACATGTACTTTTGCTGGATATAAAAAGACGTCCCCATATTTTTTTGTTCGTCTAAAGTATCTAAGTATCTAAATATCTACTACCATTTCAGCCAAGGAGTTTTACTCCCTAATTCAATTTCCACCATCAATTTTCTTTTCTCCTTCCCATTTTGTTCTTGATACATTACTTGATGCTGGTAGGTACACTTGGAGGACGCTTTAACGTATTAGGAATTATGTGACACTGCTCAATGCTCAGTGCTCAGACTATGTGCAATAGACAAAAGATATACGAATATATAATGTGATATGTAATGTGCACAACTTATAACTTACAACTTACAATCTACATAATACTAAACTATTTATGCAGAGAGAATAAGAGATAAAACTTCCATAATTAGATTACATGAAGCACCAAGCACCAAGTTCCAAGAACCACTCTTTACTGTTTTATTAATAATTTATTATACACACACTATACTTGAGACATTTTTGGAATAATATTGCAAAGAAAATTCCACTTGTTTTCCTTGCAAAATACAAAATCTTTACACCTGCTCACCATTCACGACTCAAGTTTTCTTACCATTATTCCTTTGATTTTTATTATTAGTGACATTATTCTTTTCAATAAAGGACAAAACATTAAGGATAAAGCCTATTGAAATTTTAATAATACTTCCCAGGCTTAATTCTCAATACAAGACATGTGAATCCATTTGTATAAAAATGTAATTTGTAGATCTACATATTTCCCATTGACAAAAATGCAGTCATGATTCAAGTCCTTACCTCAATTTTTTAACTGGCTTTTTTAAATGACTGTTGATGAAAGTAGAAATTTCTACTTCTATTTATTATTATAGCAGTTATTATTATTTATAGGGGGAATATTATTGCAAAAATGATATGATCCATGATTTGCTGTTTCTATTATTTTTCTCCGACGTCACTGGTCACTGTCTGTTTTTTCATTAACAACTGTCGATTGCCCCGTTGTCCTATTTTCCATGGCCTAATTTGTCCTCTGTATTTTGTATCCTGTCATTTTAAGCAAATACAATAGAGTCTGGAGTCTGGAGTCTGGAGTCTTTGGACAGAATTCCATTACTTTTCAACGCCTGACATAATCCAGTTACAGTTTCACTTCTAATGCCTTCTAGACTCTAGACTCTAGACTCTGGACTCTGGACTTTACACACTAAATACCAGCTTTTCCAGCCAGCTCTACATTCTACATTCTACATTCTAGATGACAAAAATGCTCGTTTCGTTTACTGAATGGAAGCTGTGGAATGTGGATCAGAACTGTTTCGTATGCACAAGACGTGTTTGGCTGTCCCTCAGCTTGGGCATTGGATGTTTGGTTGGTTGGTTGCGGATGTAGGTCGGAAACTCTAGTAGTAGTGTAGAATAGAGAAGCACAAGAGTAAGAATAAGAAGTATGGGACGTAGAATGCAGAATTGCAAAGCATCTGATGTATTCTACAGAGACGCTTGATTCCGAATTACGAGGTCACTTGAAACCAGTCATCTAACCTCGAACACACATGGTATTTTGTATTTCAGTTAAAAGTATCCAGCATCCACCTAGTTCAATTTTACACCCAACGTAAATAAAATCCATGTCGATTGAACACTCGGACTGGACTTTCATCACGTAATTATTTATTGATGTACAATGTGCTTCAGAATGTACAAGATTCTTCTCTTGACTCCTAAATTTAGAGTTCCCAGTTTCGAGTGTAGGGTTTTGAGGGAATCCAAATCCAAATCCCGTTCGAATGAATGAATTTTTACACTACTTTTAAATTGTATTTGTGTACATATATTGGAGTGGAAATAAAAAATAAAGTCATTTGATCATTCTTTGGGGATTTCTAAGATATTTTTAGTCTACAA
Source organism: Sminthurinus aureus (assembly GCA_034698265.1). Taxonomy (NCBI): domain Eukaryota; kingdom Metazoa; phylum Arthropoda; class Collembola; order Symphypleona; family Katiannidae; genus Sminthurinus; species Sminthurinus aureus. Next base: position 13,245 of record JAQGBH010002890.1, read on the forward strand.
TCTACAATCGTGATTATTATTTCATGACAGATTACCTCTCTTTAAACAATAGACAGTAGATGGTTGAACTTTTGAACTTCAAGTTTATAAACAATGTAGAATGTAGAATGTAGAGACATTGCTGAGAAAAGGTTACTTTGAACTTTGAACTTTGAACTAGCGATGAAATGCTAATGGCTAATGAAGCCGAATATATAAAAACTCGAATAAAGTTTTAACCATTTCACTTTCTCTTAATAATTATTAGTGCATCTTAATTCTTGATTGCAAACGAGATAACAAAGTTGAAACTTGAAAGCAGAAAGAAAGAAAGAAACAAAGAGGAAAAGAAGGTTCGTGAAGTAGAAAGTATAGACAAAAAAGTACCTCAAACTTTTAGTGATTGACTTTCGACTTTTGATTTTTGATTTTTGACTGCAGTTTCCTACTAATGAGCAAATTTTCTTTTAAAATAGCACTTTTTAATGAGCACAGGAAATATACTGAAATTTGTTCATCTTCTCTTTTTTCTTTTCTGTATTTTCTAGAATTTGATGCAGCACTTTTACTTCATTTTAGAAACATTTTTGAGCTAGAAAAGGGAATAATTCGTTAATTTTAGCTGCATGATGTACATTGTACATTGTACATCGTTCATACTTAGCTCAAGGCTCAAGGCTCAAGGACATGGCATTTTATCACATATAAATCGTTTGATACATATAATTTGCTCTCAATCTTTTAATGAAACTAATTTAGCTTTGTTTTTGTGGAAATGTGGAATGGAAAATGGAAATGTCAGATCAAAATTATGCATGATTTGGGTATCTATTTCCTCCGGTAAAACTCGTTGTTAAAAGCGCAAATGCCTGTAGACTCTACGCTCTACACTGTGTACTGTGAATAATGGATAATGACTGGTGATCAACTTGTAGAACACTGAATACTGAACTAAACTTGCTTCAGGGCAACTTCATTAATCTGTAATCGGAAATTCACTCTAGAATCTAAAATCCGGAATGTAGAATTAACTAGGAAATAGATTATCCGAAACTGTACTCTGTTCTATTGTGTTCTATTGTACTACATTGGAGTCTATCATCAAGATATGAATTACAAATACAGTGGAAAGTACAAAGTAGGAAATAGGAAATAAAGTATGAAAAGTGTCGGCTGTTGAGTGTCGAGTGACGAGCCTGCAGCAAAAGTTTTAGTTTCACGTTTCGCGTTCAATACTCAATTTTCAATATGAAATTTCAGATTTCAGTACAAAGTAAAAAGTACAAAGAAAAAAGAGCCCAAAGCTTTCAATTACTGATTGAAACATCCCAAGCTACGTTTTGAGTTTTGAGTTACGCCACAAGCCACAAAGCACAAAGCACAAAGGATGAGTCCGGAGTTCCAGAGTCTTCCATCTTCAGTCATCTGCAGTTTCTAGTTTCTACACAATTTTTAGCCCTAATCTAAAATCTACTATTTACTATCAAATGTCAAATACACTGAAGAAAGTGAATAATGTGAACTGTGAACCATAATTAATTTTACGTTTAATTTTTCCTCCTGAATAATTTTGCACCATTTTCAAATTCAAATTCCTCAACTTTATCTTCTCCGTTCTCCATGCGTGTGCGTTGAACATTGAAAATTCTGAATTCAGGGTGCAATTAGACACGAGCTCATTATTCTTCTTTTTAAATACGCAGCACTTTAAAGTTTAAACCTTGTTAATTACAGATCACAATAACACTCTTCTGCCCAAGTTCAATCAACAATCAACAATCCGTGAGCGCTGACAATAGACAACAGACAATAAATAGCATAGTGTTCATGTTGTATTGATGTTGGTGAAAGTGAACAACAAATTTTCTCCTATCACTTTCACTTTTTAACCTCTACTTTTAAAATCCCTTCTTCTTCCTCCGTTCGCTTCCCTAAAACACAAAACTTCAAAGGATGCAAAATGCGGAACTCTGAAAGTTGAAAGTTGATAGTTGATAGTTGATGCAACTATCTTGTTCTTTCTAGATTCTAGATTCTAGCTGCTACTTTTTTAAATGGGAAACGGAAAGTGAATTTTCTACAAAACTTTCAGTGCACGATGCATAATGGATGTGTTTTGCTGGTTTGTGTTTCATCTTTTCTCGTTGTGTGTTGTTTTGTCTGTTGTGTGTTGTGTGGAGGCGTGTAGCTTTTAGATTGTCGATAAAAGTCAAGGTACAGGTACGTTTCCATGGAAATAGGTGTGCCGTTTTCATACTTTGTACTTTAAATCGTCCTGTATCTTTTATCTGTACTCTGTATACTATGTACTTTGTTATCTAGAATCTAGAGCATTCGTTTTTTGTTTCTAAATTCGTCATGAACCTTTCCTGAACATACATAAAAAATAAATAATATGTACATGTGTGAATTCAAACAGTTAAATTCACAGTTCTGTGCCGACATTTTCCCGAGAGTAGATGACAAAAACTCAAAACTCAAATGTAGAACGTCAAAAAGAGAGAGCGAGAGAGAAAGACAGAGACAGAGCTAGCGTAAGCACTCGTTATTTCCCTTGTCTATTTTTCTCTACGAACAATTTCCTTTTCATTTGATATTTGATATAATTGTGCACAAAATAATACTTTTATAAAATACACTGGTCGCTTTACTTCATACAGTGTAAAATGGGCTTTGTTTATATCTATGAAAAGGACAAAGAATCCGAATTCCTTAAACTTAAACTTATACAGATAAATGAAGGAGATGGCACATAAATTCTATGATGCAGAATTACGGCTCTTTTATCCTTCTTTTCCCATTTTACTGTTCATCTTTTTGTCTAGTGTCTAGTGTCTACTGTCTAGTGTCTATTGTCTATTGTCTATTTTTGTTTGTACTGCTACTGTTGGATTTTACAGACGATGAGAGGTGAATAAAAAAGTCGTAACAGTAGAAAAACAACAATTTTGATGATGCAAAGAATGGTCGTAAATAAATGAGGTTGGTTTTAGAAAAAAGGGGATATTGGCATCAAAGCATCAAAACACACATCTTTGCACTGTGAAAAATCATTCCATCGTGATGGCTTCAAGTTTCTCTTTTGTACGAGTAGAAAAGCTTTTCTTCCCTTTTCCATTTCTTCCTTTGGTTTTTGCAATACAGATACAGATAGGTGAGGAGACAAACAAACACGGGACATGAAACATGAATATAAGTTTGTGAGCGCTGATGGTTCAAGTAAAAGCGATTACTGTACTGTGTTTTGTGCTATGTGTAGTACACAGGCTGTACAATGTACAATGTGCAATGTACCAAAGATATAATACAGGTAGGTGCTTTCGTGTTGTGAACGACGAAAGTGGTGGACGGTGGAGAGAGTGATGAGTGCATAAAATATGAAGAATGAGGTGTGTCTAGTGACTAGTGTCTGGTGTGTTATATGATGTTCTTTAGCTGGCTACTTTTACTTTTTCCAACCTCTTCAAATAACCAAGTGAAAGAGAAAGGAAAGACAAAGAAAGGCAATTCACTATTCAGTACATGAAAAAATTCTATGGATAAAACAGAACAAAATAGATTAATGGAATCTAGATTCTAGATTGAAGAATTCACGTTACACACCTCATGCGCCATGCTCCATGCTACATGGCATGGCATGGTGACGGCAAGTATATAAATATTATATCATGAAAAATGACGAGGTTAAATACACCAACGACCAACGACCAAAGAGCAAAGCACAAAAAACAAAGAACATGAAATACACACATGAACTGATTGAAAGAGTGAGTAAATGTAACTGTTTGACTTGACTTGAGTTGACTTGGCTTTTCATGTACAATGTACAATGTACAATATATTATAGTGAACATGACAAATTCAGAATGTATAACCACCATGTATGAAATATTAAATATGAATATAGAGAATTCACAACTTTTTCTTGTTTCTGTCTCTTTCTCTTTGATACTTTTTCATCGTATTCATATTCACATGTGCACATTCATGTTCATATTCCTAATCTTGTTACTTACATTTTTTCTGTGACTCTTTGAATTTTCTTTGCTCTTTTCTTTTTCCTCCTTTCTTGTCTTACACATTACACATTAAATAGCTCTTCAGCGGGGAGGCCTTCAGCAATTTTTCTCTTTTCTACTACTACTAGTTGTAGTACTATAATCTATAATATTATAATGGTACAGATATAAGTTATAAAAGTTACTATGGATTTTTATTCTTCTTTCTTTTTCTGTTTCAAGTTCCGAGTTGTAACGGCGTTATGTTCTACTTATTTTTACATGAATTATGGAGACTAGAAACTAGAGAATGGAGAATGGAGAGAGATGAAGGTAGTGAAAGATTGAGTATTCTGACAGAATACAGACTATGGACTTCATTTTTAGAAACTATAATTTCGATAGTACCGTATATAATAATAATATAATATATAGAGCAAACCCATTGCAATTTTCAGTACACGGCCAAAAAGCTGATCGATTTTCCCTGATTTTTGCCGATTTATCTACAAAATGTACCTCCTCAAAATTTGATATATTTCAACCATCCGCATTGGTATATTTTTCTACATATCCTCTTGTTCTGTTGTTAATACCTGATTCCTGAAATTTTCAATGCTTTTAACTTTTCCATCTCCTTATTGATTATCAGATTCGGATTTGAAACTCGTTTGCAATTTGCATTTCTTCATGATTCATGATGTAGGGCAATCTTGAATATTCAATCTCTAATCTCTAAAAAGAAAGTTGGAAGCTCCATTTTTGACACTCGACAATCGACAACAATTCGGCAAGACACATGAAACATCAAAGGGAAGGATTAATTTTCACAGGATTTTAAATTGGTTTTTTATCCCATGAGATTTTCATCTAATATCTAATCCAGCCCAATCTACCATGTATGTACTGAACAGTGAGTAATGAACATTAAACTACACCAAAAAACAGGACATTTTAGCTCATAAATATGATGAGCTTTGAGCTTTGAGCTTTAGTGCTGAAAAATTGAAATGATAAAAGATAAAAGTGATTGGTTGATCAATGATCAAGGTTGATTTGGGTATTCATTGGAAGAGCCAAACCAACGTTACTAGTAGACTATTTTTGTATGTACAATGTAAAATGTAGAAAAAGTAATTCAACATCGAGGTGTTGGAAATTGGAAATTTTCATTTAGATTTAGTACTGATAAACTGAGACTGGATTGGATTCAAAGGCCATGAGCCATGAGTCAAGAGTCACGAATGGCAATAGTGAGACAAAAGTTATCAGTGTGATTTAAATTGTACGTATTTTGGGTGCACACAACAGCCAAAGAAAATCCTCAAGGCTCAAGGTAATGGCAAAAATTGCCTCACCAATCTAAATTGTGATGGTAGTTTCTTTTTCTAAAATACTTTCCAATCCTTCAGACGTTTACAACTTGAGACTAGAGTCTCGAGACTCGTTAAAAACTCTTCGGAAACTACGATTATGCTTCAAATTCAAAAATCTATGCTAAGGGAAAAAATCATTCATCATGCAAAGAAAAATGTAAATCTATGAATTTTAAAACACTTGAAACAAATCAAAAATTATAATCACAATCTGACAACTGTCAACTGTCATTTGGTCTCTGACATCTGGCATTTACCAGAATACAGAATATTAAAGTGACTTTAATGGTAAAATATGAGTAGTTGGATTGATTGAGGTGTGAGTATTGAGTACACTGCTACTAAAAAATGCAAATAGAAATTGAAAATATCCAGAAATGTCATGATAAATGATAAATAATGCGTAAAGCCATTAGTCCATATTCTATATTCCATGCTCTAAGCTCTAAGCATACAAAAAATACACAGTACTAAACAAAATGGGAAACGTCAAACAGTGTAATAGTGGTGAGAGATTTTCCATAGTGTTTCTTTTTTCCTCTGTAGTTTGTGGATTAAATATGCTATGCATTATAATTTACAATATATTATACATTGTATGTTCTAAAAAATTCCTAATATCTCTGCTGCCCGGCTAATCCGAATTCCGAAGTCCGAATCGATAATGTTTCCGGCTTTTCTCTCTTAAGCCGTACAAAAATAAAGCCGGAGCAAGCAGCACATTTCACTATGTTATATTATATATTGCATGTACGCTAGGAGAAAGTAGAAGTACGCAACTATTCTAAATCGAAATGTTGACTGTTGATTTGACACGCAACAGAAAGTGGAAAGTACCACGTTTATGCAATGCCCAGTTACCAGCTACCAGTGACCACTGTACTCATACAAAACTACCCACTTGCATTAGTATTAATATAAACTGATCAAAAGACACACGTAATAATAATAATAATAATAATAATGCTGGGATACGTTTGCTCTCTTTATTTTATCTCAGATAAATTAATATCAGTTTACAGTTCGTAATACATAACAACTAATAAGCAATGTCAACGATCGACGATCTACAAGCTACAATATACACGCAGAAAAATACCAAAAATATCACATGTCAGATATACGCAGTATAAATATTAAATATTATGTGGCTTTTATTTAGCACTCATATTACAAAAGTGTGACATATTTTTGTGACTTTTACTTTCATTCTCAATTCTCAATGTCACCGTCACACCTGCAATTGGGATTTTTCGGAGATACATAATCTAGAATCCAGAATCTAGAATCTAGAAAAAATTTGCAGCCTAGAGCCTTGAGCATTGAGCGTTGAGCACTTAATTAATGAAAACCAAGCGGCTCAAGAAATTTCCTGTAGAAGATTGTCACTTTCTTCTCTCTTGTGGCTTCTTTCAACTGCTCCAAAATCTAATATATTATACGCACATCAAATCCAGTTTTAATTTTTAGTTCTACTTTCTGTTCTGTTCTGCTCCTCTGAAAATAAGTTGAGACTTGAGACTTGAGACTCTAGACTTGAGAGAGTACAAGTACAAACTTTCAGGATTCCAAACATGTCAAATTTCAAATGTGTTATAGGTTGAAAGTTGACACACATACAGTATAAAGTGTAGATTGTAGATGCATACAAAAAATAGATTGAAAAGAGTTGGTGACTGGTGACAAGCAGAAACCAGAGCCACACGCTGGCCAAAGACAGCTTCACAGTAACTTCAGGAGTGACAGTAACTTGACATTGTAATTGAAAAGGAAAGTCAGATGATGGGAGATGGAAGAGGACCAGCGACGAGCGAAGAGAGACGTGCGGAAATGATATCCGATGTCTAAATTTCTCAGTGTATACAGAATTGAAACTGAATGCTCAATATTACATATCACATATCACACCACTTTATACGTTACACAACTGCATAAGTCTAGAGTCTAGAGTCTAGAATAATACGACGCTAACCACTAACCACATCAGCATCCGTATCTGCATCAGGATCCATCATCGTGATAATAATACTTATTCCCCGGATGTTTGCTCGGAACTCAAGAAAAGGAAATTATCTAATGGTCAAGGACTCAAGGATTCAAGGATTCGGCACATCAATGTATCTAAATATGAGACGTGATTGTATGTGTAACATGGTATATGGTATATAGAAATCGGAAGAGCACGTATGAAACACAAACATGATGTTGTATTTGTAACACTGACTGTCTGTAAAATTCGAATCCTTTTCGATTTTCCATAATAATAATATTTTTCTCCTTAGTTTCTTTTCAAGTACAAATACAGTTTAACATGAGAAGATACAACTGTTCCTTGTTCACTCTTTTACTTTTCACTACTTTCAGTTTTCAAATGTACATATATCTACAATCTACATTCTACATTGTACAAATAGTAAATGCGTAGATATGCGCTCGTTTCCTTATTGTTCTACTTTGGTAACAAAATCTTTCTTTTCTATATTCTATATTCTAGACTATTGACTAAAGATTCTCAATTTTTACGGAAAAGCTCCACTTTCTACCTTTCTACTTTCACACCGCTCTTTCTACCTATTTTTCTTTCGTCCGTTTGTTTCTTTTGTCACTTTGACTTTGTCTTTGCCGTTGCAGTTGCTATTGCCTCTGTCTTTGGAATAAAAAACAAACAGAATCCTCAAAGATCTTTCATTGGATGGCAAAAGAAAATGAAAAGAAAATGAAACGTGTGAATTTGATACAACGAAAAGGAACAATAACAATACAAGGCAAGCAAGTGTTACATAAACATCAGTAGCATTGATCCTAGATCCTCCATCAAACCATGGGGAAAGAAAGAAGGAGAATTTTTCCACAAAAACACAAAATTCAAAATACAAAACACGTGTCTTTATTATGAGAAAATGACGGCATTGTGATTAAATTGAAAGTCTTGAGTCTTGAAAACAGATGAGTTGAATAACAAAGATTAAAAAAGGAAGAGTGTTTACTACCCTGAATTTTCACAAGCCCGTACAACTCACAATCCGCACAATGAGCGGTTGCTTATGCTTTTTTCCTCTCATGGAAACATTCACGAACTGAATGAATTCTTGTTTTAGAAAATTAGTTAAATACTTGGTGAACACTAAATACTGAACACCTGCTCTATTGCGTGTTACGTGTATCTTGAATCTTGAATGTTGAAAGTACAAGCGTTTCAAATTGCAATTTTTAATACAATTTTCCTCTACATCCTCCATCAAAACAAAGTTGAAGAACCGCGAAAAACAGTTTAAAAAGCATTAAACGGAGGGTAATTGAACACAAATATTGACAAAGTGCATCGATCAACGAGAATCGAGTATCTTGTTGCAGTTCATCCTTTGTCCTTTTTTACGAGAAAATGAGGATGAGAAAAGTACAAAGCTGCATGGTAAAAACATTCTCTTAATTTTTTGTCCATGTGCAGTGGCGGACCCAGGGGGGGGGGTTTGGGGGTTGAAACCCCCCCTGAGACTTTTAAGCTTACACT
>JAQGBH010002891.1:0-22100 GCA_034698265.1 Sminthurinus aureus
ATGTCCCGGGGTCACCTTCAAAAAATGACTTGAAGCTGAAATGGATGATCGTACGTAATAATAAGCTCGCTACTGTATGTTTGATGTTTGTTGTTTGCTGATTCAGATTAATGTACGTGGTGATGGCAGTATAGTGTATGGAGTATAGAATAAAATGAAATTTAAAAAAGAATAACTTGTCTCTTCTCCATCTCTTTCAATCCGTCTTGTCTTACTTTTTCTTCATTCGCATCTCCGAGAAAAACAAAAGAATTGAATTGTTTCTATTCTTAAAACTTTTCTTCGTTTAATTCAACCGACTGCTGACTACTTACTAGCTACGTACTACCTAAGTACGTTCACACTCGTCATCATTTCTATTTGTATTCTTTTCCAGAGGCTTCTCCGTCTTCTTATTTCTTACTCCTTACATTATGACCAATGTACAATCCACAATCATCCGTTGTACATCCTACAGTGATGACGATGAAAAGACGAAGTTTCCTAGTACTAGTTGTAATATTCACAAAAACGTAAATAGTAAATAGTAAATACATTCATTTGAGAGATGTAATCTTCCGAAAAAAAAAGTCTATCTCTGGAATTTGAATTTGAATAAACTCTTTTTGGTTTGAAGCAATCTCCATTATACATTGAACATTGTAGCAAAACTGAACGATGTACCATGTAACTAATATAAGCGATATATACAGAATAAGAAAGAGAAGGGAGAAGGGTTATTCGGATTTGATGATGACTGTATCTATATAATACACGAGGATTTTTATATTTTATACACATTTGGGTATTAAGTAGCCTGACATAATGTAATGCAACAACCTCTCATCAACACCGTTGAATAAAATGCAGTTGGAGATGGGTAGACGAAACAGCAGAAGAAGAAGGAGAGAAAGAGAGTAGAGTACAATACAATACAGCCCTCCTGCCTCCGGCTCATTTACCTATACATTATCACATCTTAAGATTACGATTAGAGACCAACTGCTCTCATCGTCAGTAGACTAATTATCTCGACAATTAATTTTCCTCTTCTTTCTGCTCACCTTCTTACTTCCTCAGCATCAAACACTAAACATCAAAGTATTATTATTATCATATAGAATACAGTATACAGTTTCCACTTTGAGCAAAATAAAAAAAAGAGAGAAAAGGTACATGGAAAAATCTGAATCTGAATCTGGGGAGAGATGAAAGAGTTTTGAGTTTGGAGTTTTGAGTTTAGAGTTTTCCAATTTAAATATTTTTCTCTATTCTCCTCAATCCTCAGTTCTCTTTTTATTCGTACTATACAATTTCTTTGGTTGTTTGATTCTGTTGACGTTTACAAACTCTCCGAGCTCTTCTTTTCCTTTCAATTCCAACACACAACATGGAACATACACTATACACTAGTCAACAAGAAGACGGAAGAGAAGAGTTGAGACTTGAGATCGAGATAATCCACCATCGAGCATCGAGTGAGTCAAGAGCAGAGTTTAATGGGCATGTACATATTTGTGTGAATATTTGTAATGAGCGGGTACATAAAAAGGAGGATCAAGTGATACAAAATTACTTGTTCTCCTTTTCTCTTTCTCTGTTTACACTTTTAACTTTTTACACGCTAGTTAGTAGTTATACACATTATACATTATACACATTATTATGCTCAAAAAATTTCTGCTTTGCTTTGCAATATTACGTTCCACGGGGTATATTCTGTATCTGTAGGCTGTAGTAGATATCAGATATACTGTATAGAATATAGAGTACATACATCATGAAATATATGTTACACATCTTAAACAATGAGCATTGTAAATTGTAAGTTATAGGTTTGAATATGTACTTGTACAGCTCAGCTCAGCTCAGCTCATGTAAATATTTTAAACAAGAGCATCCAATTTTGTTTAGTTCTATACGCAGAAAACAGACATTATACATATACTGTTACACACTTACTCATGCACACAGTATATATGCAGTGTACAGCTACGTGCAAGAGATGTTTAGTACTTGTTCATTCAAATTGCTTTTCCTTCTCTTTGGTGATTTCAATTGGGCTTGGCTAGGGTTGCAACCCAGAATTGAGATCAATTAAGATCAATTGTGAGGATTTAGATTTTTCGAGTGGAGATCATTCATCAGCGTATTTTGTACGGTTTAAATAGACTCAACTGCCAAATTCGCTGATTCTCTCTTCAAACTTCAAGCTCAAAACTCGAAGCTCAAAACTCTAAACTTTTTCTCTTCCAGTTAACAAATCCATATACGATGACGTGAACATGATTATGATAGACTGTGCAATCTATTCACACACATGCATGTAAATACTAAACACATGCATGCATACATAAATACAGTGAGTGGTGAGTGTATATTTTTGTGACTACTTCCTCATACACATCCACAAGTACATTCCATTTTCTGCATTTTTAATCCTCTGTGAATTTTAATTCGAATATCTGTATTATAATTGTACTGGGTACTGGGGTTCTTGGTAGTTGATAGTTAATACATACTTTAAGCCAAAAACAAGTCTATATTCAAGTTTCAATTTTCCGTCTCAATCATAAGAATAACAACAATAATAAGGATGATGATGATGGTGCTGATTACAAAATGATAAATAAATGATTTCATACTTTCTAAATTGCAATTTTTCTATCCCATTACCCATTACATTATTATGTAACATGGCAAGTATCAAAAAGTATAGTACAAGAGTATAAAATATTATACACAGTGAGAATGATAATCTACTTGTTTATTTATTTGTACAGATTATCATTATTATTACTACACAGATATCAGATATCAAGTGTACAAAAATAGAAACGTATTTTTTCTACATTTCAAGGATTCGCCAAAGATTGACACACATTCAACTTATGAGATGCAGCGAATCGAATTGAATTCAATTGAATTTATTTTAATTTCTCTTTTCCCATAACATTTTTTATTTATTTTTTGTAGTCTAAACGACAGTGATATTTTTGTAGTCTAAAGTCTAAAGTGTAGCATGTAGAGTTCAAGTTTTTTACTTTTCGTGTCTTTATTATTTCCATTATTCCATTTGGGTGGAGGGGGATGAGTACATATTTATATGATTGTGATTATGATTATGATGAAATCAATTGACAAAAGCCTTTAAAGGTAGGGCAAGGAGTAGATATCATAGTTGGTACTTGGGATTTGGGATTATAAAAAGTCATTCATTGTTGCTGTGCAAAATGAGAATTGAGAATACACAAGAATATTGGATAATAATACTCCAATTGAATCATTTCATACTTCATATACTTTTGACTTGTCTCTTGTGACTCACAAGTCAGTACAGTACTGAATATTAAACATTACAAAAATTACAGAAAAAGAACCATAAAAAAATACATGTAGATATTATTTGTACAATGTACAAGTCATTTGAAGATTGAAACGTAGAATTTTCAACTGTTTAAAGCTCAATGTGACTAGTAACTACATATCTATGTCTCGATTATTATTCTGACTTTTGAAGATGATAAGTTATTAATAGTATATTACAATATTACAGCGTACACATGATAAAGAGGAAAAAGTAGTTGATTTTTAAGTTGGACAGGTATAGAATGGTACGTTACAAATTATAATACTTTTGGATTTGGATTTTCTATTGTTATTCACAATTTATACACCCATGTACCATTATCTACCATTAGCTGTTCCATTACATGTATTTTTCTGATCATCTGAGAGGGTTTCTTCTGGTGGAGTTGTTCTGTTCTGTGTAAGGCAATTCCACCATTATCCATTATTCCTAATGTTTATAGGAATGTGAAGATAGAAGAAGATGACTTGAGATATTATATTACATATATTGTTATTATTATTATTATTATTATTTGGCTCTTTCTGTCTATGGAATTCCATCATGTTGAATGTTGAACGAGCGAGTCATTGAATGAGTGAAGAGTGAAGGAGTAGTGATTTTCCACATGCATCTATAGTATGTAGTATCTATAATATAGATTCTATATATAATAATATTATAGCTTCATGCCTGTCTTGTGCCTTGTGCCCGTATTAGTTTTGTTGTATTGTTGTTTTTATATGCATTGCACAATTGACTCTATACATTTTGGGTGGGTCAAATTGACAATTGAAACCAAACCAAACCACACAGTTGATAATTTTACTGTAAAGGAAATGCGAAAGGAAAGAGCAGAAAAGAACAGCAAAGTTACACATTTTGATATTCCAAGGATAATGATGATGACAGAAGACAGGACTGAACAAAATAGGCTAAGACAAGACAAGACAATGCTGGTATTAAATTCCAAGTTACAAAATCCAAATTTCCAAATGTTAGTAAACAGTATAAATGTTAAATGTGTGAACAGGATTAGGAGTAGGTTTGCCGTTCAAGTGTTCAAGTGTTATCATTATCATACTGTTATTATATATGATAATCATGTCTATGTCTAGAATCAAGTAGTATTATTTTTATTATTATGGATTATGGGATGAGGACAATGTAAAGTATACAAGTCATTTTGCTCTGTCATTTAAACATTATATGTACATCAGAACAAGTAGTACTAAAGTTCTCCTAAACTGTATTTTGTATTTTAAACAGTAGAGCAAAATCCTGCATCCACTCTAAACTCTAATCCATCATTTATCATAGAAAAAAGAGGTAAACTAATTAAATATCTGTTATGATGCAAAGAATGGATTTTCAATGCAAATTATTGTAGATGGGTAAAACAACATTTTATACATACATAATTTATATCCAAGTCTTTATACCTACAAACTACAAACATTATACATTATGCATTCCACAAGGTGTATAATATAGAACATAGAACAGTGATTGATTTTTATTAAAAAAAACTTGTTGGCTCGCTGGCACTGGCCAACATTCTGGTCACCAGTGGACGTTGATTGTATTAGATATTAGCTACAAACTACACATTATCATACAGCTAGGAGCAGAGCACATAGTTAAGACAGTTGTAATTAGAGATGTGGATGATTGTACAAGAGAAAGGCTAGAATGAACATTGATTTGGTGGTGAATAAGTAATAGATAGAAGTCGAGGTGAGGCTGGTTTGGAGTTTAGAGTTTAGAATTTGGAGGAATTCCTTCAGTCTAACTACTAACTACATATCTGAATCTGTATTCAGTGATCAGCAACAGGGCAAGAAAACTGACGGCATGAGTTCAAAATCCTGTGTAAAAACGAAAAATCAACAACAAGTTAAACTAGTAACAAAACCAGGAGGTCTTGAGGAGGTAAAGCAGAAAAATGTATAACAGATACAGATTAATATGTATTATGTATTACTTGTGTACCAGACACAAATGTAGATTGCTACAAAATATTATGAACTCATAAGGTTAGCTAAGCAATACATATAATTTTTCAATATGGATGAAAACTAATGTGATGATAATCATATTTGAGTCGACACAAGACACAAGACACCAAACTCAAGACTCTAGACTCAAGAGTCAAGACACAACATGCAACCATGCATATAATGGGCAAAAAGTTGAAGGAAATCCTTCTTCTTTTCCACTTTTTCGCTGCGTCTTCTCAGTCTCCTTTTCAGTTTTGAGATTGATGAGTCTATGATTTGAAATTTGAAATGCTATAGTTTGTACTTTGTACTTTGTGTAACTGAGCTTATGATCATTACTTATACATACATATATTTACCTTGAGACTTGAGAGGAGACAGTTTAAAAAATTTCATATAGAAGAAAAGGAGCAAAACAGCTAGAATGAGACAGAAGATAGAAGGGTGCGGAAGCTGGTCTCTTTGCTAGATTTTTTTTGTTGCTTTTGAAAAAAAAAATATCAGACAAAATATTATATAGTCATCATTATCATTATCATTATGATCAGCATATCATCACAAGTAGTGCACGAATACAGAGAGAGAGAGAGAATTGAGTAAACTGTTCAAATTCAAAGCATGTATATGATTTTGATACTTGATACTTGATACACATCATGTAATATGTAATAGTATATACAGATAAAATGAAATATGTTACAAGTTATAATGTCCAAGAGTGCCAGGAGAGGATCATATCATATCAGTATAATAATGAGGGAGAGAGAAGGAGAAGAACGTTTTGAGAAGTAATTTTTGTGTAAACTGGTCAAATGTATATGAATATGATAGATTTCATGCGGTGCAGAAACGAGAGTAGATGAGATTTTGAGTTAATATATGTTTATTGTGAATGGAGAATGGAGAATTGAGAATGGTGAATGTGGAGTAGAAAACCTGAAGAAGGATGAGAAATGTGTACAATAGTATCGAGAAAAGGAATAGAGAATGACACAAACGCGTTCTGTAAGGCGGGGCTGTTTAATTGTAATTAAGTAGCCAACTCGTAAATAAAAACGTAGCCACAAATTGTGTGTAAAATACATAAGGGGGAACCTCCATTACCTGACCAGGTGAAATATGTATGTGTACTCTCTTAATGTTATTCATTCTCAACTTCTCTCTCTCTCTCTCTCTCTCCTACGCTTGCGGCACAATTCGTACTTAAATCTTTTTGGGTTCTTTCTCTCGTTCTTCTCCGTCTCTTCTTTTCTGATCTGTTTCTTCTCTAGTTTTGACTCTAATGTGCTCCTCGCTTGCACTCATTCTCCTTCAAGTCTCCAAGTCTCAAAGACTCAAGTGAGTCCACGTTCACAATAACAGCAACACAAGCAATACCAATAGCAACAGGCACAAAGTATACACAAAAGTATTATATGGAAGAAGAGAGCAATCTAACTTATTTAGATTGATCAGAAAAATGGAGAGAAAAGCATTTTCAAGAGACTTGAAACTGGTTCTGGTTCGTCCACTTTTGAGAATAAATTTTGACTTCTTTTTTTTCCCCATCTTCAGCGTGTCTTTTCCTTCATCTTTATGTAGAGTTTAGAGTCTAGAGTCAAATCAGAGGAAAAAGAAACCAAAAACTAACCATCATGTTCTCTCTCATTCTCTCTCTATAGAGCGAGAGACTCACCTCTACTCAATTCCTTCTTTATGTGAGTACTGAGTCTTGAGTATGTGTGTTTTTCTCTGACTTAGATACTTCACTACCAACTCTGTCCTTTTCTATAAAAATATAAAATGTGTAGCATAACATAATGTTGTGCTATTGTTCCTCCTCATATATTTTAAACATATTATGTAAGTTTTGAGTACAGAGACCAGAGTTCAGACGTGTATGAATCTCAGTCAAATATTAGCCATTCTCATCATGAAATATCCAGACCAAGCTAGAACGAGAGAGTGAGAGAGAGAAGAAAACCGACCAAACTTGGACTAATATTTAATATCTGTATTGTATGCTACATTTTCTGTATTCTGTATTCTCTCATTTTATGTCATAAGAATTGGATGAGAGGGCAGCAAGAAGACAGAGATTGAGAGAGAGAAATAGTAGTAGAGAATACAGAGTGGATCTGAATGCAAAGTCAAAAGTATTACTGCCGATAATGTATTTTTTTTTCGTTTCTGTACTTACAAGGAAGAATCAAGAATCTAGAATTTAGAACCAAGAATCAAGAATAAGAATGAAAGAGAAAAAGAAAAGGAGAAAATAAGTTGATATGAGAACTCTTGTGGTATTATATTTTATAAAAAGCAAAAGCCAAATCATCCTTTAATCTTGAAATATTTCTTTTTCTTTCTTTTTTCAAACATGCTTTAATCTTCATTGTATGTCCTTCACCAAAAACGTTGTTTAAATTCTAGGCTCTAAATTCTAAACTCTAAACCTAGCGGCACTCTAGATATATTTATACATGCAGGAGATATGGAGAAACTTTGCAGCAGTAGAACATAGAGTGTAAAGAGAGCGAGAGAGAAAAAAAATAGAAGCATTTTTACTATTTAGTGTGTCTATATGTGTTCAGTGTTCAGATAAACGGAGATTTGTATTAGGAAAAATATACACATACGCACTTATATAATATCATGTAATAGAGTTGGATAATAAATTAGGCTGAATATCTTCTTCGTCAAGTCAAGTTGTGGTGGTGGAATTGGAAAATGGTAAAATGGTAAAATCTGAATTTCCTCTCTCAAGATATGATTTATTTTTGCCCAAGAACACCAAAACTTTTTCCATTTTCAATTCCAACAGTCCAACTCTAAAACCAAAACCACTTGTAACCATTTAATTTACATTTTGTTTTTTTCAACCCCAAACCATTATTATTGTACATATTGTGTATTGTATAGCTAATACATTTTAAAGATGATACAATTTGTATCATCTCCTTTTTTTTACTTTAAAAGGAAGAATTGTTCCACATGTTTTTGTATCTATCTACACAATACACAATACACAACGATGTACAAAGTACAAAGTACGTACTCTTGGAAAAAACAAGAGGAAAGAAAAAAAACATGTATTGATTGTCTCTTGTAGATGGTAAATTGGACAAGTACAAAATGTACAAAGGTAAATACTAGCATTTAGACAGTTTACTCTTGAAATTGAGATGATTTCATGTAAATTGAAAAAGTATTGCTTGTTGTCTATATTCTCTATTTCTCTTGTCCTTTTTATTTACTAAATAAAAACTGGAGAGGAGAGAAGAAAAAGAGAGGAGTAAAACAAATTGTACAGATTGAGGATTGAGGCGCGATATTTGTTGAATTATAAATATGTTAATCAGGACTTGTACGGACGAGGGACGAGGTTAGGATCATAGCGTCTCCTTATACAGTTTAATTTTATGCGGCATAAAACCTAATCGGAGGCTCGCATCTCAAGATCCTTTGGCTTGATCAAAACTTTATTAAAGTCACTTTTTGGACAGGAATCTTCTCATTTAGCTTTTAGTGTTTGTTTCTAGTTTGTTAGTTTGTACTTTGTACTTTTATTCTCCTCAATTGTTATGTTATATAAAATTGAACAATTTTTTACATCTCGATCCGAGATGGTAAATTGTAAATTGTATTGTAATGACCACAACTTGCCGAACTTTATATATTACATTTTCCCTTATTTTATTTCATTTCATTTTGTACTTGATTTGTTCCTCGAATTTATTTTCAATGTAGTGTTTTATCCCTTAGACAAATGAAAACGACAAACGATACACCTTCTTGAAGCACATACATTTATTTTCTTTCCTTGTTTCATTGGGATTTTACATCTTTGTCAAAATATTCTATGGGTAAAAATCCACCGTCTTTATACTCCAAACTCCATACGTAGAATAAATTTTACGTGTATATTGCACAGTACATTTGAAGGTGTACGAAAAAAAAGTCCTTATACTGTGTAGAAAGTGGAAAGGGTCAAACAAACATGACTTTCGGCACATACGACACCACTAATCACTAGTGCTGTGACATTTGCTTAAAAATACATGGGATTTTTTAGTCGTCAAGTTTACTATAATATTGGCTTTATACGCTCAAGCGCTAAGGATAAAGACGAGAGACGTGAGAAATAACCATCCCTGATTTGAAAAATAATAAAGTCAAAGCAATCTGTCTGTATTTTGTACGCTGTACCCTGGTTATTTGAAGCTTATACTTTTGTGTTGTGTTTTGTGGGTGAGAGAAATCGGAGCACTTTGACTGTGAGTAAAAGTATGCAAGTTTATGCAGTGCATAATGTTTAGACATACGCAGAACTTAGATATGCTCATTCATAAAAGGAGGAAAGAAAAAGTAGACTCATTTTTCTCATGAGTCAATATACATTACGTAATCAATGTAATCACAATATTACGACAAAGCTCATGATCATGCACACATATTACATGCTTTTATTTTTATTTACATTTGTTTTTTACCAATAAACCAGCGAGGAAAGATGTGGAAAGTGAGAGGGTAAAAAACTGCAGAGTTGCTTTTCGTTTATTGTTTATAACTACTATTGTATACTGATACTGTACACTCGAGACTCGAGATTCAAGACGCAAGACGCATGAGAAAGGAAGAGAAAAAGAAGAAACCTGCAACACTTGACTTTCTCACTTATCTTATCGTGGAAATGAAAAAAGGCGAGTTGGAGTCACTACTCACACAACTCATGAGCAATCTTCACTCGAGCAATCTACACCACAGTTTAAAACAGCACATAACATTTTACCACTTACTCCATACTCCATTCTCCACATATTATATGATGTGTAATAGTGAAATAGTGCTCGGAAAGGAGAAAAAAGGCGTAAAATTTTTTAGATGATAGAAAAATTGCTGTGGATGGTGACAGAGTCAACTAATGTAAAGTAGTTGTAATCTTTAGAGGCAAGATGCAAGAGTAAGTCATTGTTATTTCTCCACAAGCACAAACTTGTATGTATCTTTGCATTCATGTAGAGTGTAGAATGTACAGGGTACAGGGTAGTTCCTCTCTTTCTCTTTCTCCTTTTCTTACTTGTTGTGTGTTTGGTATTTGGTAATAGAAAAAGTTATTATTGCCTATCATATTACACACTATACACAACAGTCTTGACTCACATGAGGAGCTAAACTGCTCAAGCTCAAGTTGAAGCTGTAGGAATACGATTGACTGTCTGACTGACTGCCTGGTTAGTTGGTTGAGTTGAATTGACTTGATGCACGGTGCAAGTATATCATAAGTACATTATGCTTACTGCTTACTGCATAATACATGTATGATGTACGATGTACGCATTTCTCAAAAGTCTCGGTACGGTTCCAAAACGTGAGGAACATGAGGAATCGGGAGGAGTTGTGTAAAATGTAATAAGTTGGTTCTAGGTTGGTAGCTGCTGCTGTTTGTTGCTGCTGCTTCTTCTTCTTCTTTGCCATCATCATGATCTTCATCCT
Organism: Sminthurinus aureus; assembly: GCA_034698265.1. Taxonomy (NCBI): domain Eukaryota; kingdom Metazoa; phylum Arthropoda; class Collembola; order Symphypleona; family Katiannidae; genus Sminthurinus; species Sminthurinus aureus. The sequence goes on from JAQGBH010002891.1 coordinate 10,801, forward strand.
TCTTTTTCTTGTACTTCTTTGCTTTTTACGAATAATCTTGTTGGTTCTCTTCATCATCATTTGCTTCACTGTTTGTTGGTTGTTGGTTGTTGGTAATCAGGAGATGAGAGGAAAAAATAGTTGAGGGGCAGATTTGAGAAAAGTTAAGAGCAGTCAAAAAATATGATAACTTACACATGCTTATCTCCACCTCAATGCAACATTATATCACACTACCACCAAGAACCAAGAAAACATGGGGAAAAAGAGAAATGTGGTGCGTATTCCATATTCCACGTTCCATGTGCAATGTACAACATAAACAATACATAAATAAGTGAAGAAGATGCAAAAATCTCTTTCAAATCTTTGTATGGCATGTTTCTCTTGTTATTAGTATTATTATCATGATGATGAGCGTATCTCAATATTTGGAAAACTGATCTTTGAAGACTTTGTAAAAAATGACTTGAAGGAAATATGCTAGATTCTAGACTCTAGATTCTAGCTAGTCAGACGGAGGAGAAAGAGGGAAAGAAATTAGAGGAAGTAGACGAAGCAATGAAATGAAACGAACGTATGGAGCAAAGAGACAAATATGAATTCTTTCAAATATTGAATATGATCTCGTCTTTCGCAAGAAAGGCGGAATCTCATCTTCGTCATCTCACAGAGTAAATATGAATTTTCTCTCTTCTTTGACTCTCTGCCATTATCCATTCATTTTCTCTGCCAACTTTACTCCTCTAATAGATACTATAATGTGTACACTAAACACATCTCTGTACTGTGTACTATGTGTACAATACTCATATGTGGATGATGCATGTATTATAATATAAGATGCGCCACATGAAAACGTACATGTACAAAACCTCTTTTCTCATTTTGTGGCTACCGAATGTTTTGCCAAGAGGAGGATACGATATATATGATAAATACAACATGCACAATATAAAGTATAAAGTAGTAATGTGCAGATGTGTAATGTGCATGTGTGTTTATGTGCATGCATCATTTAGTTACTCTCTCACTCTCTTCTCCTCTCAGTATTATAAGTGTCTAGAATCTACAAAATATATTTATTACATATTTACATTTTCTAGAGTTAACTTGGGAGTTAAACAACTCAACTGGTAGACAGCTAGGCAGCCAGGCAGCGCCGCTACAATTCATTGAATCTTCAAGTCTTCAAGTTTTGCTCCTCTTTAGTTGACTTTTTTTCCTACTTTATCTTGTGGGCATGATTAAAGATTTCAATTTCTTGGAGATATTCCCATATGTTTATACAGTTTCAAATGTCACATGTTTTGTATGCGTATTGGAAATGAATCTAAAATTTAAAGTCTGAACAGTTTTTTTGTACTCATATCCTCATATTTGTATTATTATTGTCAATTGTCACACATCTGTATTCTTCTTTTACTTGAATCAATAATCTTGACAGAACAGAATGTTGTGATAGCTGTACTCTGGATTTTGGAGCCTATAGTATGTTGTATGTTTGAAGAATTTTGAATGGAAAATGTACTTAGAAAGATACTTTTATGTGTGACCAGTCTCTAATGACTAAATACTGGATACAGTTTCTTACATGTTGTAGACTGTGGCATTTCGTTCGTTTGTATTTCTATTTATATTTACACTTCCATGAAATTCAAGGATTTAAGGATTATATACGGACCAGACAGTAGATAAAAAGGTGGAAAAGAGCGAAAGAAAGAGAAAGAAAGTGAGCGGAAAAAGGATAAAGTTAACAAAAAAACTTGAATGAAGAAAGAGAGAGAGAGAAAAGGAAAAAAGTGAAGAATAATAAAGAGAGTCTAGAATTCTAGAGTCTAGAGTTCTAAGACGGATTAATAACTTTTTAAACTAAAGGCTCAAGATAAAAATCATGTGAAGAAGAACAAAGAACGGGATCGAAAGGGTTGAGAGTAGATTTGAGAGGCATACACAGTTCGGTTAAAATCCATTCTTGTACGCTCACATGTACATTGTACATGCTATATGAAAGATGTATGATGTATGCAGTACGTAGTATGTAGGAAAATGTCAAGAGGACATTATCCTTCACTACTTTGCTGGTAGTTTTTTTTTGACAGTCTCATACATAAAGGGTTAATTTTTTCTACTATTTATGTTGCAAAGTAAAATAGTGAAAAATTGAAAATGTATCTTCCGTGAAAGGATTGAATTTTTTTGTGTGTGTGTACAGTGTACACGTATGCACGTACTAAAGTTACTTTACGGTACATTCTACAATCTACATTCTACTTGTACTCTATTTTTCTGGTGGAAAGAAATGGGGAGAAATAAAGGTAATTTGAGAAAGAAAATGAGTAAGCGGAATCTGAGCTTTGTGTCGAGTTTTCATAGTTTATTGGAGTTTTTTTTTATTTATAATATTACATGTAATATGTTTTTACATGAAAGTTTATAGTTTAAAAAAATATCTGTACGAGTTGCTTGGTTGTTCGGTTTGGTTCAACCGTAGAATACTTAGTCAGTTCAATGTTCAATCCTTTCTTGGTGGAAACCAAAGATCCACAATCCACACGTCTTTTTACGGTGAACTATACTGTACTTTATATTGTTGTTGTTTTGTACATGGTTTAAAGAGAGGAAGAAAGAGAGATGTACGTGTCAAAGGTCGACACATTTTATGGGAAATTTTAATTTCATTCTCTCCGACTTGTTCAATTCCCATGACCAAAGTCGTGATTATCCTAGAGAAAATTTTACTATTTTGCTTCTTCGCTCTCTTTTTACGCGCTTTATCTCTTATTTTTCTTCCTGTTGTACCCCGTCATCCCTAGATGTGTGTTACGTTATACATGTTTGATTATAAAGAGCTTGAATATTATAGATATATATGAAGAGGAAGGAAAAAATAAGGGACCTCGGAAGAAATCAGTTTTAAGAACTTTACCAAGATTTTATGAATCAGGCATAAAATATGCATAAAGTTTCTTATTTTATACCCTCTTTGTGTACTGTGTTCTGGGTACACTACACTATTATTATTATTATTATTACTATTTATAAATACAAATACTTGTACAAATGACTCTTTTGTATGTGTAAAACAAAGAGGAAGGAATTCAGTACTAGTGTAAAGAGTGAAGTCTATGCTAAATGTTAAATGTTATGCATGCCTTGAGTCTTGACTCTTGTCAAGACATTGAAGAGTGTGACCAAGAAGAAGGAGAAGGAGAAGGAACAAATGTATTACGATGTAAAATTTACAACTCATTGGCACTACACTAGTGAAACCAGAAAGAAAGATAAGAAAGTAATATATGTGGAAAGAGAAGAAAAAGAATGAAAGAGAGACAAAAATTTTTTGAAGCTTACATAAACAAGAATTAGGCATATGTATCATATCTAAAATATAATACGGAAATATATGTTGAGTTGAACAGTGTGGATATAGTTAAAGTTACTGTATAAATATATACGCGAATATATCATAAAAGTCATTAGTTGACGATACAAGTTATTGTGAAGATGGCACGAAGTTGCTGATAAAGATAATCATTTGGTGACATGGTTCTGATAAACTATGGATGTGAGACAAAACAGTTAGTACACAAACATTGTACATTTGTCGTTTTGTGTTTTGTGTTTTATGCATTAAGAATCAAGTATGGAGTATAGAGTCACTAATTTCTCATGACATTATGACTTTTTGACGGCATGGATATTTTCTACTTTATCTTTGTCTTTAATATTTTTTTACTTCAAGATTCAAGATTTGAGATGATGCAAGATGGAGGCGTCCAGAAAAATTTTGATTTGAATCTTTTTTTCATAATCCATGTTTGTGTGTATCATGTCATTTTTTGTTTGTAAGGTCCCCTTATTGTAAATATTTGATCCTGTTTCGAATAACACGTACTTTTAAAATGTTTGTCTGATGTTTGTTCTTTGTTCTATGGTTCACACTATTCAAGTTTTGTGTAAATGATTCCGTAATATTTATATTAGTTTGAGATTTCGATACATGTATTCGAAGAAATATTATTTATTATTTATTATTTATTCTTTGGTAATATATAGAATAAACAGGGAGGGGAGAATGAGGCAATCGTTGAGAAAATTGGATATAAGTTTAAGTTTTCCCTTTATACATCATGGATCATGTTGATGAAGAATGATATGAATTGCTCAGGTTTTTTACAACATAATAATGTGCCTATACATATGAATATCTGTAATAACATAAATATCATTTATATAATAATCCATGTTTTCATTTATATAATGTATGTGATGACGACGCAATTTCCTATCTATAATGGTGGTGGCATATTGTTCTTCTTGTGACTGCGTGGAAATTTGATCGATGTAAGATGTAAGAGTGGCATAAAAAAAATATCAATAGTAAAGATTAAAGGATTGTAAAATTTCTTTATATATTTACATATTTATATTTATCCTAGTGTCTAGTGGTATCTTAGCAGTACTTTCATGACATGAAATAACTTGACTTGACTACGCCATTAAAATTTTAAACCATACACCATACGTGTGTTTCGTTTAACTTTTAAAGTACGTGTTTGGGTCATTTTTGATACTTCATCTTGTTGTACTGCTATACTATACTTCATACCCAAACAGCAGTATTCTTCTTCGCCCTGACAGAGAGATCATGATAATTATATTACTGTTATTGCTATTTTTACTACTACTCCTGTGTCTACACACTACACACTACATAAAATAAGCTGCACAGAGAAGAAAACGTTATAATAATAAAGTAATATGGACAATATAAAATGGGTAATGAAATTAAGCGTTATATTTCACTATAACATAATATACGTTTTTCCATGAAAATTTAAAGTGCTATACACAGTGTAGTTCATCATTTTCGCTCAACCTTTGGTATCCTATTCTCAGCTCTAAAAGCAAACCAATTGAAAGTTACGAGGTGATTAAAAAGATACTTTTTGATTTATCTAACTATGTATCATCATAATAGTTATTGTTATTATAGTCGTTTTGTAGTCTTATGAAAAACTATTGCAACATTTTTACGGGAACAAAATAAATGTGACTTCAAAGTAAGGAAACTAAGTTGGTAAAATCCATAGCACAATGTTAAATCAATGCGATTGGTATACACTATACACATTACATTGTGCGTTGTGCGGCGCACTTCATCACATCATAAGGGTTTTCATAACTTTAGAGCCATAATAATATAGAAGAAAATTAATTATGTACAGAGGTATATTTTCTTTTTTGAAATATTTATACAAATATATGTACAGTACAGAACACAGAAGTACAAAGTAGGTCTATATTTTTCAATAAATAGTAGTTGGTCATGATAGGAGTGTTGATGATAATGGTGGTGTGATGATTGATTCTGGCGAAAGCGATTAGATGAGGCGTCAAGGATTAGTTCAATGACCACATCACATTACATACATTAGGTACATTGTATCGTTACAGTAGAAAAATAATAATAATAATAATAATAATAACGTCAGCATTCAGCAAATTGTGATTAATATGTGTACACTAATAATAATAATAATTATTATTATATATTTCCAATTTTGATTACTTTTCTATTTCAAAAATGATACACAAAGCAAGATAGATCTTCTCAATTCTCAATGTTCAATAAGCAGTGATCAGCAATTACACACAGTTTGTTTACTTATATTTTCTTCTTTCTGTGTTTTCCCTTCACAATATTTGGTGTAAGAAAGGAGGATAGAAGATGTATATAAAAGAAACAAGGTTGAAGCTAACCTGTAGACTGTAGATTTTGATTACTCATGTTCTACAACAAATAAAACAACATGCATTGATACATTAGAATATTTGAAACATTGAATTGAAACTTCATGAATACAAGTAACCTCGAATGGTGGAAAAAAACACTGTACACTGCTCACTGTTCTCTCACTGTGCGCTCAACTGCTGAGCAGGGCTAAACATAAACACTTTAATATTTATGAGCACCTAAATCTAAATATTTAATAACCTTTCAATATAGATGTATTACCAACGACTGTGACTGTTTTTTTGTCCTTTTTAGCATGTGCTTGTGTCTTGTGTCCAAGTGTAAATTCCAAATTCTAAATTATACATTCAGCTCATTTAATAGATTTTTTTTAAAAGCATTCTCATTCTCATACTAAAAATGAGGGAATGAGTGAATGAATACTAAAATGTCACATGCTTGTGTCTTTTTTTCTTGTCTTTTTCATGTCTCTTGTGCAGACTTTGAATATTGAACATAATATTATCTATTATTATTATTATTTGTACCAATATGAGTGCATATTTACTCTTTAAATCTTTGGATATTCTCTCACATTTTAAAGAAGAAAACTTTCTAAGAACCAAAATCTATAAATATTATGATCATGAGAACCTATTTAAATCCACAAAGGTAAATGCATAATTAAATTTTACGAATAGTTCACCATTCACCACCAATATAACGAATATATGCAATAGACAATGTTTTAAAGACATTCCGCTCCATTCTTTTGTTCCTGCTAACTGCTAAATTGGATGATGACGATGTACACACAAGAATGAACTAAATGTTAAGAGCTAAAGCTTAACAACAGCAACAACAACGAGTATCGAGTATTCAGTGTTCAACAAAAATTGAGAATGAGAGTATGAGAAATGAATATGAAAAGGAAAAATATACTCATATTTGTCTTCTTCGCTGTTTAGCAATTAAGAGGCGGGTGTTTTTTTTTCTTTAAAAAATCGTGAAGCTTTCCATTAAATATGTAAATTATAAGAAAACATTAGTATTGCAAAGATTCAAAATTCAAAGTGCATAATCCTTGAAGATACACCAGTCCACATCTTTGACTTGACTTGACTATTATACATTCCGTATTCTGTATTTTGTATATTTTGTCATTTGTAGTCAATGGAAAATTGAACTGGTTACATTTTGTGTCATAAGAAAAGTTTTAAATTATTTAAGTGAACTAGTAAAATAAGGTAAATATATGAGGAGCAATTTACAATGTAATGACAATAGCAATAGTATTTGTACAATATACATACAGAGCCATCGCAATGTACACTGTTACATTGTAATCTTTGTAATTTTAATGGTTGTGTGTCTGAGTTTTGAGTGTTGAATGTTTGTTTGAGTTTGTAGTTTTTGAGTCGTTATTATATGATGAATATGAAATTGGAAATGTTTTTCTTTGAGAAATCATGTATAATAAGCTGGAAAGAGAGGAAAAAGAAGAGGAAAATAATAAAAGAAAGAATGAGTGACTGTAGTGTATTCGGCTTTTCTACTTATGTAGAAAAGTAAGCAGTACTGCTTTCCATAATATTAGGAGAATAGAGAAGAACTATACATGAAGAGTCCATTTGCACGGTACATGAAATATGAAATAACTAGGATGGGAAAATGATATACATTTTTTGGCTCAACTGAGGAGAAGGACGGAACAAAGTCCAATAATAATAATAGGCAATAACTTTATGTACATAGAACGTAGAATATGAGGTAAAGTCCGTGTATAATGAATGAATGCTCCGCGTATAAGCATATTTTTTATATTATAAAGAGTTGATTTTTATGCAAAAGTCAAGAAAATGTACACACTGTACCTAATATCTAAATCTAAAGGCGAGGGAATTGAAAGACCTCAACTGAAATTTTCTAAAGAATCCAGCTTTTTTCTTGATATTCTTGAATGTTTTGAAAAGCAAAGGAGTCGAGCAACTATTATTATTATTATTATTTATTGGATGACAAGAAAAAGAGTAATGAATATTGTTTTTTTTTGTAGCTGGTTTTCTTCTATGTGGTTGAATTATGTATAAATCTAGAATCTAGTAACAAGTTGATGTTTTTCTGTAAAAAGATGTAAACTATTATATCATCCTTTGCCTTTTACTAAATTTCCACAATTTACTTCTCTCTCTCTCGGTAATGCTGCTTACTGAGTGAGTGAGTGATGGTACGATTTATACGTATCTACGACTTTTGTACTTTTGTTGTAAAGATTCTTCGTCTTTTTCATGTATTTGTTGGAGTTGGAGTCTTGTTCTTTTTCAAGTGTAAAATTCCACAAAGCCAATTTTTCCTACTTAAAAATACATTTATATTTAAGAGACATGTAAATTGTGTGGGAAGGAAGACGTCCAACTCTCCAACCTTTGTTGCCCTTTTGTGTGGTTTTTCGTCGGTTTTTCTCATCATTTTATGACGAAATTATGCAGCTTCGCGGGGAACAGACAATTTGGTCCTAATTTCTCTCTCATGGAGTTGGTTGGTTGGTAGTAAAGGAGCATTACACATTATACATTGTACAATACACAGGAGTGAGTGAGTAAAGAGTAGTCATCCTCATCGTCATTTCATTCACCATTCACACTTGAATTCCAACTTTTTTCCGTAATTTACATGTTGGACGTCTTTTTTTCTTTTTTTCTCTTTTGCATCCATCTCACTCTCTCTGTGTCTCTGGTTCGTGTGCTTTTTCCTACCAAAAGCTCATTGCTCGTTGCTCGGCCAAAGACAGAAAGAAGGAGAGAGACGGAGAGAAGGAACGGAAGCGTGCCGAATTCTCCTGGTCGTCGGCTTTGTACCTCATGGCGTTTCCACGATGTAAAATTAAGATATCGCCCCAGACTTATTGCTTTTTGTCCATTTTATTCTCTTTACCTACCAAAAGGATTGAATGTAAAAGAAAGTACATACTTTGTATTACGTATTATTTATACTGTATACTGTATACCTGTTCCATGTAACAACACAAATAGAACATTAACATGTAGCGAGGGAATGAATACATAATCCATGCACGATGTTCATACATGGTTTGGATTGGATTGGTTTGGTTTGGTAGTTTAATGTAAAACTCTTGTAATAAAAAGTACTGTTTGGAGTCTCATTATTCTATTGGAAATGAATTGGGTTCAGCGTGCATTTTTTCAAATTTACTTTTCGATCAGAGATGCTAATTTGCCACGGAAAGCAATCAATTTTGTATTCTGCATAGTTTACACAACACACACACACAATTCAACTACTGTATGCCAGACATTGTACGTTGTACAGTGTACACAGATAAAAACATACACAGTATGAGTAAATTAGCGTCCAATTTCATGTGTATTCAACTTTATGCTTTATAGATGGATGGATATATATTTAATCTTTAGAGGAGAGCAAAAACAATTTTTTCAAGAAAATCTTTCACAAACTTCTTTTTATTCTTTATTGTATGATATTGTAAAGTAACGTTTTTGGTTTGGCCACGAAAAATCATGAAAAGGGAGGCGAGAGACATGTTCAATAATGTTTGCACGGTCAATTTTTATGAAGATGAGATTTTTTTTGTTGGTCGTGTCCATTAGAGTCGTATGGAATACATTAGAATATAAATGTGAGTATACAAAATACAAACTATAGAGTGTGTAGATGTGAACAGAAAAGCTCTGTTCAAGAGAGTATGGAGTATGGATATAGTATTATTTGGACAATAGCCTTGTCTTGAGCTTGTAAATCCCCCGACGTGTATAATCAAGGTTAAAAATTTATGGGAATGAAGAAAGTAAATGGTTCTACTCAGTAGCCAAAAGCATGATGATGTTTTAATATTCCGCAATTTAATACGTTTTTTTTATTATGATTCTCAGCAGGTAAGCCAGGCCTGGAGATCCCTGGTATTCCACGGAACCTCGATAGCACTGGACAACCAACTAAGGTGGGAATATTATATTATTATATATTTTTTATACATATCTATATTAGTTTTTTTTGTTTTTCATATCATGTATAATTTACCATCTCTTCTACCCGTCTTGGAAAAAATCCTACTGTCTGACTGATTTTAAGCATAATATTATTATAATTTCATAATAATTTCATCTTGAAAAAACTCTTGAAACACTAGATTATAACTTATAACAAAACATATAGTATCAAATGTATTGTTGGTATATTTCCTTCCTTTTGTTTACCATAATGATTATAGGTCTGCTTACTGTTTAGTGTTTTGTGGGTAGTCTTTAGGGTTGCAATAATTCAAAACGCAGCTGCTCAAATTTACAAAGTTTTGAAATCTGACCATGTTTTTTAGGGAAAAGTGATCTGTTTACAAAATCAAAAGTCAAAAGTTGCCTTACACTTTATTACGCAAAGATAAATGGATTTTTAAATCCTATGATATAGAATTTAATACAGTCTTCATCTAGTCTTCATGTCAATGTCCTGTGCAATACATTTAGTAGTGTTGTATTTAGTCCTTTTCTTTATTTGTTGTGTATAGTTGTTTTCTTTTAGTCCTTTTGTTGTTCCTTTCACAAGCATACATATAATTTTGATTCAACCACAATCACATTTGTTTACACACTGTAGGCTGTGGACAGACAGAGTTTGTATACAGTACACAAAAACTTTTTGCACTTTTGCCTACATCAAATGTGGGATAGCAAATGGACATTTAATTGCATGTGTCTAGTGTCTAAATTGCATTGTTTCTCTCGACTCTCGAATCTCGATGATGAGTCGTCCTCTACTCCGTTGTCTGTTACTGAATATTGCTGAGTAGCCGAAGCAAAGGTATGAATCTTTTTCATACATGCAGAATGCAGAATGCAGACACTCATGCAGCCATTGACTCATGTCATGTAAAAGTCTAAAGGAATAAATAAATATGACGACTCATTGTTTGCAACTTGTTGGTCAAATCCCAATAATAATAGTACATAATGTCCATTGTGAATTGTGACTCTTTCTCGTTGTTCCTGTTGTTGATATAGAATATAGAATATGCGAATACACACTTTGTATTTGGTTTGGATTCAGAATGTAGAATGTAGAGCTCTGAATTTTGTTGTTTGTTATTTATGATCCTGTGTGAAACAAGGAATATCATGTATCATGTATCATTGACTTGTTGCATTTATAGGCCGTGAAGCCTCTATTTTGTATTTACTTATGCGTTATGTGCACCTATTGATAAACATACGTACATACATATGTAATGTACAAAGTACAAAAGTTTAGTGATGCAACATTTACACACTTTTTTTTTACCGTAAACAGTATATGTCTCGGATCTCTGTACATTCTATGTTGTATTTTGTGCATTATTTTTGAGTATTATATCTCAGTTAGTTTGAGATTTATATTTTATTTATATGCACTATTATTAGTAGACATAGACACGGTAGAAATTTGTCGAGTAGGTACAATTTGAACTAGTTAAAAAAACTTGTGTACTGTATACTACACACTCGGAAAAAACAATATTTTTAACTCCATGATAACATAAAAGTTAACTTGATATCACACGAAAAAACCG
>JAQGBH010002892.1:0-22100 GCA_034698265.1 Sminthurinus aureus
TGAGGTACCCAAAACGGGAGTTCAATGAAAAAAGTACACATTTTTTCCAAATTTCCATTTTTATGTTTTCATCACTGAAGATGCGATAAACGGTAACCAATCCCCATAAATCACACATTGCAACCATGCTTGCACCTTCACCCACATTTTGGCGCCCAACAAATTACAGTTTGAAAAATTCAACACCCAGCTACATGAATAAACCAAAAACTCGACGCGTGATTTTTTCGTACAAAATCCCAACTTGAGGGCATTTGACTATCGTACATGGGTCCAATCGTCAATAAATTCCATATTGTGTCCCTTCGCTATACTATTCTCAACATTTTGATGCATAATTATCCCGCGCGCTTTGAAACTGAGGTAGCCAGAAACGGACGTAAATAAAAAAGCTTGAGTAAATTGTCACGATAGCTCAGACTCAATAATGACGATCGCTAAGAGTAAAGAGTCACGATTGCTCGGAGTAAACAATCACGATCGCCCAGGATAAAGAGTCACGATCGCCCAGAGTAAATAATGACGATCGCTCAGAGTAAAATATCACGATCGCCGAGAGTAAAGAGTCACGATTGCTCAGAGTAAACAATCACGATCGCCCAGCGTAAAGAATCACGATCGTTTAGAGTAAATAAGCACGATCGCCCAGAGTTAAGATTCACGACTGCTCCGAGTAAACAATCACGATCGTTTAGAGTAAAATATCACGATCGCCCAGAGTTAAGATTCACGACTGCTCCGAGTAAACAATCACGATCGCCTAGAGTAAAGAGTTACGATCGCTCAGAGTAAATATGCGTTTGGGGCGGTAGATGGCATCCCCTAAAAAGTGTAAAATGCCATGTTTATGACTTTAGGGCGGTAGATGACATCCCCTAAAACGAGTAAAATGCCAAAGTTACGAGTTTTGCGTGGTAGATGGCATCCCCTAAAAAGAGTAAAATGCCATATTTATGACTTTTGGGCGGTAGATGGCATCCCCTTAAACGAGTAAAATGCCAAAGTTACGAGTTTTGCGTGGTAGATGGCATCCCCTAAAACGAGTAAAATTCCACATTTACGAGTTTGAGATCAAATAATTCAGTTCGGTTAGTATAAATAAATTACCTTTCTTTCAAGGTAAAATTAAATTTCCAAGTTTTCAGAGTCAGTAATTACCACGCCCGTAGGGCGTGTCTTTGCTAGTCCTCCCTTATATGAAAGTTGGTTGGAAAAAAACGATTTTTCAGAGGATAATTTTTTTCTCCGACATAGCAGGGTAATGAAATTTTCGAATCAGCTAGATCACCCAGAGACCTACAAATATCCGTACTTTGATCCCCCAGATTCGACCGTCTTGGGTTCACCCAGCCCGATATAGAATAAAATGTGGCCCATTTTTTGCTTCATAGGGGTTCGGTCCCGAATTTTTTTCTCGAGCTGGGTGTTGAGATGGGAAACCAAACTTTGATTCCTTCCTGACGACTATAAATGCCTATCAAATGAGCCCTACGTCAATTTTCCACCCTTCCCAGTTCACCCAGGAGAGGTACATAACCTAGCAAAAATGCCCCTTTTTTGAGAAAAATGTCAAAAATTCATGGTTTTCATGCCTGGAAAAATAATTAGCGGTGCTTTATATAAAAAAGTCATATACTGCCGCCATCCTGGCGTTCTTGCGCACATTTTGACGCCCAGCAAAGTTTGCTTCGAAAAATCCATCACCCACCAAAAGGTGTAAAACTAAAATTTCGGATTTATTTTTTTCCTTCAAATTTTAACTTTAAGGTCATGTGGCATTTGTATACGGGTCAAACCGTCATAAAAAACGTACATGGTTCTCTCCGCTATCATTTTCTGAACATTTTGATACCAATTTTTCCCGCGCGCTTTAGGTTTTGAGTATCCAAATCGGGAGGATAATGAAAAAATCCATGGATTTTTCAAAATTCAATTTTTTACGTTTGCACCATTATAAAGGTACGAAATGGTGTCCAATCTCCCTGAATCACTTAGCAAAGTCACCCTTGCGCATTTCTAACATTTTTGCTCCCGAACTATTGCGCTTGAAGGTTTCCAGCACCCAGCTGTAGAATTTTGCATTTCGTATGTTTAACGTTCAAAATCATATCAGGATTTCAATTTCTTGGTGCACATGGTTTCGCATACGTTGCCATGGTCATGGTAGATTGAGCTCATTGCGGTAAATTTTGGTCCACCAGTAGCCCAAAGACCTTTCGCAACGCCATTTTGCGGTTGTAATGCGTTTCTTTTGTGTACGTTGCCTTAGCAACCAAATAGTTTGTTTCCTTTAATTTAAACAATATATTGTGACAATTTAACAACTCACAAAAAAACTTAACTCTTTAAGTTTTAAATTTGCATTTACTCTTTTTCATTTACCTTTTGCAAATCTTTGAGCGAAAAGCGTTTTGGTTTTCATAAATCCTTTAACATATATTTATTTTTCAAAAATTCAGTGAACTTTTTTCCTTCTGTTTTGCGTTGTTTTGTGTTTCAGTTTAATGTGCATCGTTGTGTTCTTTATTTTGACTACTTTAGTAAATGTTTTAGTTGGTTTGAGATAAAGTATTGTGTTTTTGTTTGCTGTTTTGTGTTTTTGTTTTGTTTAGTTGCAGACGCCTAAAATGCCCCGAAAAGTTCCGTTGTCTACGCGGACAAGCCGAATAGAGACGCAAAAGCGTTTGAGGGACAGATCAGTAGCCAATGATTCACAGGACCAAAATTTCGGTAGTGGTATGCCAAAATAAACCAACCTAAACTTAACCGATTAAATTGCATGATTTGGGCCTCAGTTAATATCCTTTGGTTTGCTGACTGAATATTTAGACCTTGGCGAGAATGATGATGCACTTGGACCTTTGGATGTGACTCCTGCTCTGCCCAGTGATCTTCCTATAGAAATTCTATCTCCTCGGATTCAAGCTGATATCCATGCTGAGATCAGTCTTAGGGAAACAAATGCTTTGGAATCGCCGTCAGTGGGGGTAGAATTACAGCAGGAATTTTCTGTTGCACCGACAGAAAATTGTGAGTAAAAACGTTTTGAATTCTGCTTTGCGTCTCACTTTCCAACCAAAACCAATTTCGTGAAATACAAAAGGCCTAAACCTGCCAATTTTAAACAAATTTAGCAACAGCATGCCCACAGGTGGCGGATCCAAATTACGATGACTCAGCTAGCGAACCGGAATCGGAGAATGAGGAGGAGCTTCCGGCATCGTTTAAAATTCCAGAATCCTGGGACCCTGATGAAAATCAGGATTCAGATTTGGCAACAGGTAGAATTTGAAACAAATGGCTTAAAATATTTTGTAATTTTTTTAGTAAAAATAAACTGCTCACGCATTTTGTTTGGTTTCAGTTGATTCTCTTGCGGCAGGTCCCAGTAGTTCCAGAACAGGCGTGCGGAGAATACTGGACACATCAATGATGCTTATTTTGATGCTTATTACATGTGAGTAATAAATCAAAAGTATGTGCTATTTGAATTTTTATAAATAAAAACTGTTTCCAAAAACTCGATGGACTTTTTTAGCACTCCGGGATATTTTGAAGAAAAGTGACCTCACATGGCCATCTACTGATCAGCTGGCTGAATTTTTTTATGAAAATTTGATGGATGAATTTATTGTGTTCCTCGCCACTGAAATCACAAATGCTCTTTCTGAAATTGACCTGGATTCAATAGCTCAAACGGCTCAGTCAACATTTAAGCAAGTTCTGACTAAAATTGTGAAACGAATTCCCAAAGAAGCAGCCCGAGAGATCAAATGTCAACTTGGGCTTCACAACTTGAGGTCACACAAATCTGCATTCTGTATTTCGGATAAAAGATTTGGACGTCGGCAAGGGAGACGTGTTTACAAAGCTGAGATTTCAACTGATTCGCAAGATGAGACAAATGTCGATGGACCATCTCAAAAAAGACGATGGAAATACCAATGGGTAAATGAGGAAGAAATTTGTGCAGAAGAAATAGATCCCGCAGAATCTGATTCTGATTTTTCTACAGCAAGTGAAGCAGAAAGCAGTGCCACTCCCACGTCCAAAACTCGCAAGAAACGGAAAAATGTAAACGTGACGGTATGTTGATTGCCAAAAATCCATTTTAAAATATTTTTATTGCAGAAATTGGCCTAAGAAAACCCAAATTTTTGTTGTTTTGGAAATTTAGAGTGGGTCGGCGCCAAGAAGTAAAAGAGCATGTACTCAAACAACTTCTACAAGCTCTACGCCAAATTCGACCATTGACCGTGCTGCAGCTCGAAAAGCACCAGCCGAACCTCTGCGACGCGAAGAACCGACAGTAGTAGACATTGAGAGGCTTGGGAATTTGTATCGTGCCGCTGTTCCAGAGGAATTCAATGAAAACTTGGTTGAAGAATGGGGCTGTGGTCCCATGAATAAAATATGTCCAAAATGTAAGGCTTTGCATTTTGAAAAGGAAAAGACGAAAAACGGCAAGTTTACGGGGTGTTGTCACGATGGACAGGTAATTTGTAAAATAAAATGCTTCAAAATAGTAGGTATTAAAAAATTCAAGGTTAACTTTTTTTGGCTAATCAAATTTTCAATCTGAAACCTTTTTATAGGTGGTTTTACCTCCTTTTGGCCAAACTCCACCTGAACTGAAGATCTTACTTACCAAAGATAGTACAGAAGGCCGTCACTTCCGAGACAACATACGGCAGTACAATTGTGCTTTGGCATTTGCCAGTGCCCAAGCAAATTTGGTGCCCCTTCCAAATAAAGGCCCGCCCATTTACAAAATTCATGGCCAGGTCTATCATAAATACGGTAGCCTAAACCCAAAACGAGGGTGTCCGCCCATGTTCTCACAATGCTACACATGCGAACCCCAAATAGCATTCGAAGAACGGCAGAAGTATGTAAAGGGCAGACTCCAGAAAAAAGGAAATCCGCGCTTGATTGGGCCGATTCTGTCGTCTTTGACCGCCATGATGGAAAGGGTAAATCCGTATGTAGCATCTTACAAAATGATGAAGGACAAGGAAGCGGAGGCCATTTTGAAAAAAACGGTTGATGGCATTCCACGTGACGTTTTTATGATGTTTAAAACGGACTCGAATCCCGACCCTCGGCGTTTTAATGCCCCTACTGCAGACGAAATCGCCCACTTCTTTGTGTCGGAAAATGGAGACCCTCCGACTATGGATTCGCAAGCTGTCGTTGTCCAAGATAAAGGTTCGGCTAAATTTTAAATTAGCGTGCGGTTTTTGGTTTGATTTCTTTCAAATTGTAGAAAAAATCAATAAAATACCAAATATTTTATTATTTTAGCTGATTCCCGAGGCTTTTTGAAAATAATGGACAAGAAAGATCCAAATGTCGATCCCTTAATTTTTCCACTTCTTCATGTAAATGGTGAACGAGGGTGGAGGATGAAAATGGGTAAAATTTTATAACATAAAAGTTTTGAAAAATCGGATTTTACGCAAAAAGGTCTCTGTGCTATTTAAAAAAGGCTATTTTTTTAGAATATGGAGCAGCTCCAGCGGCTACGCCAAACACAGTTCAAGAAGACACTTTTCCATTGGATTCTGAAAATTTCGCTGAAAACGTGGATGAATCCGAAGCAGAAACTCCACCAGAAACATCAGAACGACGAGAAACATCGCATGCAAAGCGACAATATGTATCCTGTAGGGAATTTTATGAATTTCGGTTGGCTATTCGCAAGGGATTTAGCCTTTTGCATAGCGCCGGAAAACTTTTTCAACAATATATTGTCGATGCGTTCATGAAAAATGAAGCGCTTAAACTGAATTGGCTTCGCCGCAATCAGGCGGCGCTTCGAGTTGAAAAGTATGCGGGCTTGCTTGATTACGTGGCGAAACAAGCAAAGGAGGCAGCAGCTAAAGTAGGAAAAGTGTTCATCCTTCCTGCAACTTATGTTGGATCTCCACGTGATATGCAAAATCGGTTTGGGAATGCAATGGCAATGGTTCGAAAATTAGGCAAACCCGACCTTTTCCTCACTTTCACCTGTAATTCAAATTGGGAAGGAATCGCCAACAACAAGCAAACTTGGGAAACTGCGTGCAATAGGCCGGACTTGGAAGTGCGCGTTTTTAATCTGGCTCTGGAAGAATTGAAGGAAGATTTGTTCAGGCGCCACATTTTTGGAAAGGTCAAGGGCTACATTTATGTAGTTGAATTTCAAAAGGTTTGATTTTTAACAATATAATTTGCCTTTTCAAATATTTTTTCCGTAGAAATGCACAATTATGTCGGTTTAAAAACGAAGAGCAAAATTTTGAAATTTTAAACTGATTTGTGTTTGTGCGATTTTTCAGCGCGGATTACCGCATGTCCACATGCTAATCATACTCCGAGAAAAAGATAAGCCGAAAACGCCATTGGATATTGACAGATTTGTTTGGTCGTACATTCCTGACCCAGAGAAACATCCCAAGTACAAAAACACGAAATTTGACCTTAAATTTTCATACATGACCTTTGAGAATAAATACTAACAATTTGAAATGTTTTAGGCTGTATGAGGTTGTTACAACACAGCTTTTGCACGGGCCATGTGGGATTCTCAACCCGTTTTGTGTTTGTATGGTTAATGGTGAATGCAAGTCACACTATCCTTGGGCAATCAACCCTGAAACCCTGTGGGAAGTGGGTGGTGCCCCAGTTTACAAGAGACCCCCTGGTGGCCAAGTTGTGATTAAAAAGAGGAAGAAATTGAGAGTGAATACTGAGAATGGTACGCTCTGGAACAAAAATTAGAACGCAACATTTTTCTGTTCCCAAAAATTGAGGTTTAAATTCAAGTATTTGTGTAACAGAGGGAGGGTCAGAAAAGACAGAGTACGAGGAAATAAAAATGGGGAATGAGTTTGTGGTGCCCTATAATCCATATCTTTCAGTTAAATATAAAGCCCACATAAATTTGGAGGTGATTTCCATAAGATTCGAAATTGGAGATAAATAATGAAACAGTTGTATCATAAAAAATTAATACTTTTAAATCTCAAAATCTCTCTTTTTTATATTTTTAAGGTTTGCACGTCAATTAAATCTGTCAAGTATATCTATAAGTACGTCTACAAAGGTCCGGACTGCGCGACGATGGAGTTTATTGAGGTGGCTGACGAAGCCCCAGGTCCTAAAACCACGACTTCTGGAGCAAAAAGTGAACTTTTTTAGATATTTCAATATTTTTGAATTTTACAAATAATAATAAATAATAATAAAAATGAAAAACTGATTTTTTGTACAACTTTCAAAATAAAACTGTAATGTTTATGTCTTTTCGCAAATTTCGTAGCTTCAGCCCCAAACCAAGTCGTCAACTGTGACGAAATCACAAGCTATCTTTCTGGCCTCTACGTCTCAGCTTGCCCCGCTTTCTGGCGACTTCGTGGATTTCACCTTTTTGGAAATTCCCATTCCGTTACCCCACTTCCCGTTCATTTGCCTGACAATTTTAACGTGATCTTTCCACCCGGGCATGAAAAGGAGGCAGCAGAAAAAGCGGCAAAGTCTGAAACTAAGCTGACCGCGTTTTTCAATTTAAATCGAGATGATCCGAGAGCCAAAGAACTACTTTATATTGACGTTCCCTCTTATTATACTTGGGGAAAAAATAAATGGTGCCGTCGTAAAATTGATGAAAAGCAGGAAAAAGTGTTGGCTAGAATCAACATAGTTTCGCCGAGAGAACAGGAACTTTATAGCCTGCGGGTTCTTTTAGCTTATGTCCCTGGACCTGAATGTTACGACGACCTCAAAAAGCATGATGGGACAGTTTACAACACTTTCCGAGAAGCGGTGATAGCACGACGGCTTTTAGGTTTGTGTTTTTCTAACTTCTTTGTTTCAAAATTTTAAAAAATGAAATGATGAGCCAAAACTGACCAGTTTCATATTTTAAAAGTTGTCCAATTTATAAAACTTCAGGTGATGATTCAGAATGGATAGATGCTATGGATGAAATGGCGGAAGTCAAAATGCCTCCCAAACTCCGGGAGTTTTTTGCGCTCCTGTTGCTCTTTAATGAAATCGCAGATCCTAGAGGTTCAAATTAGTTCATTATAAAACCACATTTTGCATAAATATCTGAAAAGGTTTTAAAATATTATTATAAAATAGTTTCTAATTTTCCAAGATTTTACTGAATTTGTAGGATTATTCAATAAGTTCCGAGGTCCTTTAATCGAGGGATTTGGAAAAAATAGGCGGAAAAAGAGTGAAAAAATGGCCCTCTTCAAAATCAACCAATATTTGGCCACACATGGAAAATCAATAACGGATTTTGGTTGGGAGGCTCGTGAAATGGCTGAAAACGTCTCCGAAGACTCGGCGAATGGAGAAATTTATGATGCTGATGAACAAAAGCTGGAAGCAGAAAAAATATATAGGACCTTAAATGCACAGCAGAGGTCATTTGTTGACCGGGTCAAGGGCGCCCTAGCGTCCAGTGACCCAAAGCATCATCTTTTTTTCCTTGATGGGCCGGGAGGCACAGGTACTGTACAGTAAGCTTGCTTTTTGCATTTACCGCAGGCTATGTAATTTGTTTGGGCTAAATTTATTACTTTTTCCCAGGCAAAACTCGCGTGTTCGAGTATTTGCAATATTTCGTGAGAGGAACTGGAGAGATCTCCCTTGCAACCGCTTGGACGGGCATTGCAGCAAGTATTTTGAAGGGAGGCAGAACGGCGCACTCGACGTTTGGCTTCCTACTTGAAATGGATAATGACTCGGTGTCCAGACTCAAACCAGATTCCCCAGAATGGATACGATTGAAAAAAGCAAAAATAATCATCTGGGATGAAGGTTCCTTTGAATTTATTTCAAATATAACTGAAAGGTTTCAATTTTTAAAGGTTTTAAAAGTTTTGAATGTAAATTCATTAGCACCCATGGCGTCCTCTGTGAGTTTAACTGTGCTAAATCGCCTGCTAAAAGATATCATGAATAGCCAGAAATGTATGGGCGGGAAAGTTATCGTGATGGGAGGAGACTTCCGACAGGCACGGAAAATATTTGAAAACCCATTTTGATTGAATTAGTTAAGCATTATTATTTATTATTATTTAGAATGTATTTATTTAATTTTTTACAGGTTTTGCCTGTGATTCCAAAAGGCCATCGTGCGCAGGTCATTCAGCAATGTATCAAGAAAAACTCACAAATTTGGGGCGAATTCGAGCAGCACAAATTGACTGAAAATATGCGTGCGGGAAAAGGAGAGAAGGAATTCGCCGAATGGGTCTTGAAAGTCGGAAATGGGCGTCATGACCGGGTCAGTGGGATGGGCAATGATATGGTGGAAATACCGGAGCAGTGTGTGTCAGACAACGTCGTCGATGACATTTTTCCTAAAAGATTCGAGCCTAGAGACACCCCTCAATTTTCTGACAAAGTTTTATTGTGTCCTACGAATGCTGATTGTTTCAAAGTCAACGATTTTGTAATTTTTTTAAAAATAGGCTACTTTTTACGATTTTCATTTTGAAAAGAACAAAATCTGAACATCAAATTTTTTGATTGATCTCTGCAGGTCCAAAGGAGACTCCAGGGTAAATCGCGGACTTATCGCAGCATCGACACAGTCAAGGACCAGGATGAGGCCGATTCTTTACAATGGCCTTTGGAATGGCTGAACGACCAGACGCCAACAGGGCTTCCCCCTCATAAATTGACCTTGAAGGTTGGGTCAATTGTCATGCTCTTGAGGAATTTCAATTTGAAATTGGGCTTATGCAATGGGACGAGATGTGTCATTTTACATCTCCTCAACAACTCCTTGCATTGCCGTGTTTTGACTGGAGATGCAGCAGGAAAAATCATTTTCATTCCCAGATTTATTTTGTCACCCACAAGCAAAATTCTGCCTTGCGAGTTGCAACGGACCCAGTTCCCAGTCCGCCTTGCGTTCTCTTTAACCATTAACAAGGCACAGGGTGTGTATTTAAAATCTTTAAAAAGTTTGACCTTTTTATCAAAAATATTTCAAAAAACCTGACCTCTTTGTTTTGTGTAGGTCAAACTTTCCAAAAAGTTGGACTGCTGCTCAAACGACCAGTGTTTGCGCATGGGCAACTTTACGTATTTTTTTCACGTGTCTCAACATTCAAAAAGGTCAAAGTTCAAGTGGAGTCAACAGCTGAACACGGCGTATTTCCAGGATATCCAGGGGTGTACACAAAAAACGTGGTTTACTATGAAGTATTATGAGTTTTATTCTTGATTTTTTTTGTTCTTTTTGCATTTTTATCCCAGTCAAACCTATAAGTATTGAGGTCAGCTTAACATTTTTTCAATATTAAATAAAACCAGAGCAAAGAAATCTGCTTGAAATGTGTAGTAGTCCAAAAAGTCGATTGCGCACTTCCGAAGCATAAAATACACATTGTTGCGGATTAAAGCATAAACATTTTTGTTACCATAGACATTTTTATTAAAGCCGTGGTTCAGATTTCATTGTGCCTCAAAGTTATAGCCGAGTAAAGTCGCACAGAAAGCGCCGAATCTCTCCAGTCAGTAAATTGCATATTTGTGAATCGAATTCCAGAGTTTTTCTTATTCTTCCTTTTTTCTGTAATTTAAATAAAATTTAACAAGAACTAAAATCCTTAAATCCAAAGAATTTGAAAAACCTGGAATTTGCAAATGTCCACAAATAACAAAGATTTACGTCCAAATACTCTTTAGTTTAAGCAAAGGAACATGCCAAGCCGCCGGCTACTTACTCCAAAATCTGAAAAACGGCGCCGCATGAAACAAAGTTTACGCCGTGCTGCAGCAGCCACGCAGGCTAAGTTGGAATATAATTACGCGAACAGCGAAAAATCAACTCGCAAAAGACCGAGGAAAAAGAAGTTTTGTTTTTGTCGCCCGTTAGTGCTTAGACGGCTAAACAAAATCAAATATGCAGAAAAGCGATTGCTAAAAAAATCAAAACCGCGGCTACCCCGCATTACTAAATACCTACGATACGGACCGAAGCTTAACTATGATCTTCATGGAAATCCTTTTTGGAAAAAGCAGGAGGTCGCGGAATGGCGTGAAGCGAGAAGGAAATATTTTGCGACCTTGGACGCTTCTGAATCACCTGCAACATTGACCTCTGACCTCAGTTTTGGACCTGAAAGTTCCAAAGATCAAAAAGCTCAAAATCTGGAAATCTTTAACTCTCCCGACCTTTTGGTTCAACCAGCCGATTGTCCTGAATCCAAACCAGAAGTGAACGTCGAAAATCCGCCTGCTAATTCAAATTTGCTTCCCGCATGCCTTGGTGAAATTGAAGAAGTTGACGGGTGCGCTTTTCGCCGGAGAGAACTTCAAGCGGATGGAGTGTATCGTGACCCAATTATTGCTCACGACTAAACTTTTTTCATTTTGATTAATAAAAGTGCAAGGATGTGTTTGTTGAAAAACTAATAATGAATAATTAAAATATAAGCCATTTTTATTTGCAATTTCATTTTCAAAATTACATTTAAAAAAGTGTCCTATCTCGAGTCTCGAGCCTGATTTTATTTCATTTAATTTTATTGACGATTGACAGTTTTGAAGCGAAATGTTTTGAGTTCCAAATTCTCTCTGCAAGCTTTTTGCCATTCTTTCAACTTTCAATGAAAAATTTGATATTTGATAGTTGCAAAATTAGTTATTCTTTTTGGTCAAATGCACAGCTGACAACTAAAAGCCCAGGTCCAAAGAGTAAAGAAAATAGTTAACGCTTTTAAATTAGTACGAGTGAAATGAGAATGGAAATTGAAGGAGTTTGACGCCGCTTGAAAAAATTATTCAGCTCGAAGTTTGACAAAACTTAAAAAATAACAGAAGTTTTATTCTTAGCAAATAATAATAATTAGTAAAAACGGCACTGAGAACTGGATAAAAACGCATCAAAAAATATTGTTTGTAAACAAAAATCACTTGAATTTAGCTATGCATCTGGGTCATTAAAGTCGTCCTCAAAAGCAAATTCAAGAGAAAAGTTTGACACACAGAGGGCGTTGGCAATTCGATGAAGATACAATAGGTCAACCAACGAAATATTTTCGTCCAGAAAAACCAAAAAATCCAAGTTGGCCTCAGAAATCAGAACCTTGCATTTCCCATTGACCTCCTCCATTTGCTCATCAATAATAAATTGCTCCTGTGTTAAATTGAAAAATCCAATGGATTTCCAATTTTTTAGTACAAGTTTCAGCTTTTCAATTGATGAGGTCATATTTTGCGTTAAATCAGTGGTCTCCGGATGATTAGCGACCAGTTGAAAAAACTTGAACATTTCAAACAGCTCTCTTTGTAAATCAAATACAACCGTTTTTTGACTCACTGACAGGTTTTGAAGCTAAAAAAGACCAAACCCAAAAACATGATAATAATAATAATTATTATTATTGTTGTGCTCAACGATTTCAAAATTCAATAATGTGAAAAATATTGTACATCATTTTCGGTGTCACATCGTACCCCTTGCAAATTACATCCATTTAAATTTGAAAACTGATGCATCAATGCCCGAATTTCAGCGATTTTTCCAAAGAACCGGGAGCCATTGGAATCTGTAGACACGCCACGGCTTTCAGCTAACAGTTCAATTTGTTTTAAGCTGGAAACGACTGAACTTTGACCTAAATCCACCCGCTCTCCTGTACAACTTTCCAACATCTGCGAATGGGACATACTTTGTTCCCTGCAGATAAATAATAATAATAATAATTAGCAATAATAATATTTTACAGAAATCAAAGCTCAATTTTTGTGTCCATATTAATACATGTTTATTGTCTGTAATAAGTCACAGAATAAAGTGTTACTCACTCGCCATGCTGGCTGACTACTAAAAACGTTTGCTTTTCTGAACCCTCCAAAATGGCGTCTGACCCAATCTCATTTGCTTGACCCATTGTTTGACCCAGGTCAACAGGCGTTGCTGAAATTGCTTGAGAGCTCTCCCCACAGTAATTTTCTCTATCCGCCTCAGTTGGACTTTTTTCACCAGTGCCAGTGTCCATTTGATTTCCACTGCAAATTTTCGACTTTTTTGGAGAGTGCTCAGAGTCTGGCCTAAATCGTCCAAATAATAATAATATTTAAGAGAGTTTATTTGCTTTTTTGAAATCACGGTTTGAGTAAGAATTAGATTTTAAAGGGTTTGAGCAAAAATCAAGGTTGTTACCCACTTTTTGTTATCCGTCAATTCGTGTACATCGCGTTTCGGAGGTCGTGCTGAGGGGTCCAAAGAGCTGTCACCGCTCACTTGACACGCTATTTTCTCCAGGTCACTGCGTACTGACGAAATATTTTGAGAGATCTGCCCGTCTAAACTTTCTTGATCCATGTCACTTGGATTTTCCTCTCCAGTTGCAGTGTCCATCATGATTTCCTGCTACAAAATTGGACATGACATGATATGGCATTTGGTATTTTGTATTTGGATTAAGTGCTCAAAGCGAGCTGAAAATGATAAACACAAATGCCCAAAAATGAACAGAAATACCTCAGGTTCCTTCACACGTGAACGGCGTCTTTTAATAACTCTTCCGGCAGTTGCCATTTTTTTAAATTGCTCCAAGCTCCGAGTTTTCGAGCGATCAAAGGCTTACTAGCAGCGGCTACAAATTGCAATTTGAAATTTGAATTCACGTAAAGGCAGGTCAAAGGCTTAGTGCAGAAATATGACGTTGATAGAGGCAAACAAAGGTCAGAAAACTAACCCTGAAATTTGATGCAGTTAAGCACAAGGCCCTTTTTGCCTGAATCTTGAATGTCTGCTTGAATTCCACGGCCATGCCAACAAAATATACGTGATCGATTGGCCAACTTTTGCAGGTCAAAGGTCAATTATTGCCAGGTCAGAGGTCAAATTTTTTTCGGTCAAACGTCAGTACTTCTCAGGTCAAAGGATAAACTACTTAGGTCAATAAATGTTTTGTGTAGTGCTAAATTTATTATGTTGTGACTAAACCTGATGTTTTTATTTGCTATTCGTGTTCGCTTAGCGAGACAAAATCGGTGCGATTTGTGATTCGTGACCACAGCTATTTTTTGGCTGAAATGTAACAACGTCGAGTCGTTGGCAAGCCGACGTCAACTCCGGGCTGACTATTTTCGTGATTTTTTGGTTAATTTACAAAAATTCTACGTTTTTCTGAATCTTTTGTGCTGGCAAAGAAATATTTACACGAAATTCTGGGTTAAACGGATTTAATGACGGGTTTTCATCGTAATTTTCATGTCAAAGACCTTTGCTTTTTAAAAATTGGAAGCTGTACGGCAAACAGTATTTTTGCCATAGTTTCACCAACGCAATTCCTTAATATTTTTTGGATTACAAAAGTGCTGACACCAAAAAAAACCAAAACTTAAAAAAATTACCGAAAAACGGCATAGCAACAAAATAAGAAGTTCAAGCGGCGCCTTAAACAAACAAATGTTTATCCTACATTCTCTTGACTTTTGACGCAGAACGCCACAAGCCACATTGCTAAACTTTTTGACGCCAGAATCGCCAGTTTTCGCCTGCATCTCCTGCCGTCAACAACTCTAAGTTCTATAATAAAAAAGTGTGCTCCTTCCAGTTTGCAGTGTGAATCCAGTAAAAAATCTTCAACTATTTTAATCTCAAATCTCTGCTAACAATTTGTGAAAAATGGTAAAAACAACTTTCAAATGAGAATTGACAATTGAAATTCAATGATTTCATATTTCAAATGTCACATAATATTCAGGTAGTTATCCTTGACTTTTGATTTTAGGATCAAAATGGATTTGGAAGACCTTTCGTTCCCATTGGAGAACTGACTACAACAACCCCACTGTAAGTCTCAATCTGTGTAAACGTCGGCCATTATCTTTATTCATTTGCATAAGATTTTTTACTTTTATTTGAAACCGCCTCTTATTTGACCTGCAGTGGATCAACCATCATGGGACGTGTAATTCAGACTTGGGCATTAAGTTCAGCTCAATATCAAGGCAGAAATCAAGCACTGCAAGTGTTCATAATGATGGAAAACGGGAACCAGATCAAAGTTCACCTTTATGGCAATTCAGCGGCGGCAGCGGCCACAATCTTTCATGTAACATTTCCATTTTCAATGTTACTTAAGTTTTTGAAATTGTGCCTTCAAAATGTACACTTTTCCCGTTGTTTTCTGTATTTCAGGGTCAAGAAAATCCCATAGTTCGGCTACAAAATTTCAAAGTTGTAAGAAACACAGCGGGAGGAGCAGCCTTCCGGGTATTTTCAACTTGGCCAACAGACCGACTACAGACTCAAATCACGGAGGTCACGGACCCTGATCTCATTATCCAAGTTGCCGTTGTGAATTTCAGTCCTATTTTGGAAATGGCAAATTATGTCGAAAATTCTCATACAGGTGAGAAATGATCCATAGAAAATAGTTTCCTTTACAATTTAAAATTTAATCATTTCTTATTAAAACGGCAAATTGTGTAAAATTCGTAATTTGTTTCAGATATCCTTGGGATTATCTCAGCCATAGCGGAGGAGGTAGAAGTTACTTTTGCAAACAACCCAAGACCTCAAAGGATCCGTGATATTGTTCTGTTTGATTCCTCCAGTGTCAAGGTCGAAGAGCATTTATATTTTACTAAACGTTTTGTCGATTTTTGTTTTTCCCCAAAATAGTATAAACTTAAAATTTGAGGTTTTCAGGTTCGCATAACTTTATGGGGTGACAAAGCCGCCAACTTTAATGGCCAACTTGGAAATTTAATGGCTATTCGAAATGCCAAAGTCAAGAGGCGATTTGGCCGAGTAAAGCTTAATGTTGGATCCAATACCACAATTCAGGTAAAAATCTTAAACATTTTGGGCAATAAGAGGTCAGAAAGACTTTGACCACAATAATAATTATTATTATTAATTATGTTTAAAAACAAAAAATTTGTACGTAGCTATTTCGTAATGTTATTTTTTTCCGCATGCGCAGATAAATCCCAGCACACACGAGGCCGATGCATTGAGAGAATGGAACTTATCAAACTCTTCCACCGACACGTTCACCAATATCTCAGATCCTCCGACAGGTATTAAAACATTTAGCAATGGAATTCTTGAGTTCAAATTTCAAATTCAAAAGCCCCAAAATTACTGAATTTCCGTTATTTAGCTCCGTCTGGTTTGCAAACAATTGACGAAGTTTTGAATGCGGCGGCGCCTGAACGTTGTGCTAACATCATTGTGCGGGTGATGAATCTCACTGGAAACCCGGATGATTTTGGGCGGCATTTTTATCCCGCTTGCGGGAAACCAAATTGTAGCACAAAGGTAAAATGTTTCCCAAACCTTTATGAATTTTCTGTATTGCCCAGCCCAAAATAACCAACAAAACCTGATAATAATAATAAATAATAAGAGAAAAAATGCTCAAACTGAAAAACGCTTTTAAATTGCAGGTTACGGAATCGGAATCTGGGGAATTCTACTGCCGAACGTGCAGAACTAGCTCACACTCTTTCACTTACTGCATGCTTCTTACAGTAATTCTACTTTAAACATATTTTCACATTCATTTATTAATTTTTGGCAAGGATTTCTACAAGGCATTTTGCTTTTTAGGTCCAAATGGCTGATCCCTCAGGCAAAGGATTTCTCACGACTTTGTTTCATGATGACCTCCAAAATGTCCTCCCCCTCTCAATAAATTCTTTATATTTCATGTCAAGAACGGACCAAAACCTTTACAAAGCCATCCTTGGGCAGTTTCTGATTGAAAAGGATTTTCTGGCCACTGTTCGGGTTGCACAGGTATGTGGCAATCGAAATTGAAATTTCCGCTGTAACCATTTTTCCCTAACATGCCCCGTGTTTTTCATGACTTTTGTATTTCTGTTCCAGGGAAGAAATGCACTGGAGTGGCACGTCCAGAAACTGGCTAAGCTTCCTTCTTTGACTACTGAGGGCGGTGTTCCTCTTTTGACTTCTGAGCCTGAACCACAAAATGGACCAGAAGTTGAGCTTTCCGTACATTTAGGAATAATCGAAGAAGTAGATGCAGTGCCCGCGGGATGGCGAGAAAACAGAAATAATTAAAATTTAAAATTAAATCAGGAATTTAATAATCATTTTTTGTAAAATACATAACTTCTTAATGAAAGTGAATCTTCTGGATGCAAACGCAAAAAATGCCCAACGTGAATTCTGTATGTACCTAAAATTAAAGTGCCTATAAAATAACTATGTTACTGCTTTACTAGATGAGGGGGTGCTGGTGAAAAAAAGATTTGAAAACGACTGCAAAATTTAGTTTTTTGTAAATATCAAAATAGTAATAATTAGTGCAAGAACGTTGAGATGAAAAGTCAAAATAAAAGTTAAATTCAAGTGGCTGCAAATTTCATAACTGTATTTTACAAAAAGAGCCATTTTCTTAGCATAAAAATAGCCAATTTATTCGCATAAGCAATAGCCGTTTTCATAGCATGAACAATAGCCATTTTTATCGCATTGACAATCCTTTCCCAACTAATTCATATTAAAATTTTATCCAAATTTATAAATAATGAGATCAATTTAGCCCTTTTAATGGTATATAAAACCAGTGCAAAGAAATTTTCTATTTTTAAAATTTTGGTAGTCCAAAAAGTTTATTAAGTTATAGTACTTCCGAAGCATAAAATACACATTTTTGCGGATTAAAGCATATATATTTATGTTACCTTAGACATTTTTGTTAAAACTGTGCTTCAGGTTTCATTGCGCCTCAAAATATAGCCAAGTAAAGTCGCACAAAAAGCGGCTAAGTATTTTAGGCAGTAAATTGCATATATTTAAGAATGGAATTCCAGAGGTTTTCTTACTCTTCCTTTTTTCTGTAATTTTAATAAAATTTAACAAGAGATACAATTCTTAAAATCCAAGAATTTGAAAAACCTGGAATTTGTACATGTCCATGAATAACAAAAATCCACGTTCAATTGCTCTTTAGTTAAAAACTACGGATATGCCAAGCCGCCGGCTGCTAACTCCAAAATCTGAAAAACAGCGCCGCATGACACAAAGTTCACGCCGTGCTGCAGCAGCCGCTGCGGCTTTTCTGGATCATAGTTATGCGAGCAACGCAAATCCTACTAAAAAAAGGCGGGTAAAGAAGTTTTGCTGGGGTCAACCGTTAGTGTTGAGACGCCTGAATAAAATCAAATACGCAGATAAGCGATTGCTAAACAAGCCAAAACCGCGGCTACCCCGCATTATTAAATATCTACGATACGGACCGAAGCTTAACCATGATCTTCATGGAAATCCTTTTTGGAAAAAGCAGGAGGTCGCGGAATGGCGCGAAGCGAGAAGGAAATATGTTGCGAACTTGGACGCTTCTGAATCACCTTTGCCCTCTGACGTCAATTCTAGACCTGAAATTTCCCAGGATCAACAGCCCCAAAATCTGGAAGAGGTAAACTCGCCCGATCTTTGTGCTGAACCTGCGAAATGTCCTGAAACTGAACCAGAGCCAGAAATGGACAATAATCCTTGGGATTCAAATTTGCTTCCCGATTTTCTTGCAGAAATAGAGGAAGAAGATAGATGCGCTTTTCGCCGTAAAGAACTTCAAGAGGATGGAAATTATCGTGACGCAATAGTTGCACACAACTAAGTGTACAATTTTGAATTAATAAAAGTGCTGCTGTGTTTTAAAAATCATTCGGTTTTTTCCAATTTAATGCCAAAATGTTCATGTCCCCGAGTCTCCTTTCATTTTTTTCTATATATTATTGACACTTGGCATCCCTTTAATAAGATTTAGTTAAGATTTTAGAGGAACTTTGACGCCGCTGCAAAAACCTTCAACAGAGAAAAAAATTTTAATTCAAAATTCAAAACTGCCAATAATAATAATTAGCAGAAAATTTTCGTGCTTTGAGTCTTGAGTCTGTTGTCATTTTATTAAATTTTTCTATCGCCTGACATTTCTACGGTGCGCAGTTTTAAAAATTTCGTCCTACTTTTTCCGGATTCGGTTTCCTGCACCCCAAATATTTTTGATATTTACAGCGTTAAGGTCTATTGTATTTTTTAAATTTTGGGCAAACAAAGAGCTGAAAACTGAAATAACGGCCACTTTAATGAAATTTGTGGACTCTCGCATGTGTAACCGGATAAAAATTTGATGGTACTTACATAATATTTCTTTCTACAATAATAGGACAAAGTTTGACGCCGCTTTAAAAACCAGCACGATTTATCAAACTTTTTACAAAAACAATTTATTCAAAATTCAAGCCTTATAATAATAATTAGTAAAAAAAGGCACTGTGTTCTGGATAAAAACGCATCAAAAAATAATATTCCCGGACGAAAATCAGAAAAAATCAGCTACGCATCTGCGTCATTAAAATCATCCTCAAATTCAAGAGAATAATTTGACAGACAGAGGGCGCTGCTGAGTCGATGAACATAAAGTACATCAGAAAATCTAAGTTAGAAATCAGCTCAGCACATTTTCCATTTATTTCCTCCACTTGCTCAGCAATAACAAATTCCTCAATTTCACAATTGCCGAACGCCAAAAATTTCCATTTTTGCAGTATTTCTTTTGTTTGTTCGACAGATGACGTCATAGATTTTTACAAATCCACAGTTTCCGGGTGGTTGGCGACCAGCCAGAAAAAGCTACATTTCCAAGAGGTGACGTTGCAATCAAAAACGACCGTGTTTTGTGCGACGGCTAAAGTTTTAACCTGAAAATGATTAAATCGTATTTTGAGCCCAAAAATTATTATTAATAGTTTTATTATTACTATTTTGATCATTGATTTCAAAAAACCATGAAATTGGGATATTGAGATTGGGCTCTGTCCCCGACCTTTACAAAAATCGTGCCAAGCATAGTAAAAAATTTTACACTAAGACATTCGGCATATTTTAAAATCAAAGTGTACGTAAGAAATACATTTTATGAAGTTTGCGTGGAACTCAAGTTTGTTACTCACTTTTTCATGTCATTGACCTCACGTACTGAGAGGTCAAAAGTCCCGTCCATATACACTTGGCCCATTGCTTCGTTCATGTCACTGGAAATTAAAGAAACATCTTCAGACTGCTGAACGCCCAAACTTTGTTGATACATGTCAATTGGAATTTGACTAAATTTTGAATAACTGTATGGGTTCTAAGGTCCAGCCTAGAAAATAAACGTGATTGACTTGCCAATTTTTGCAGGTCAAAGGTCAATTTTTCCCAGGTCAGAGGTCAATGTTTCTCAAATCAATGTGCAACCTTTCTAAGCAAAAATACTCTTTTCACTGGTCAAATTTAACGTTTTACATTAGTCGACTTTTTGTTTAGGGCTTAGTAAATTATTTTTTGACTGAAAATGCGATATTTCTAAACCTTTTTTTAACCGTGAAACTATTTTATGGTTGAGCTGTTTACAAAATTGGATGTTTGGTAAGTCGGCGCAAGGGCACAGCTGATGTTGTCTTAATTTTGTTACAATTGTCAAAAAAAACTTTTTTTTTGTGCCTGCAAAATTTCACCAAAACGAAATTTGGAATCAACGGCATTTAATTTTAGTTTGCAGTCCAAATGTCGACGTCAATGCATAAGAAAAACCCCGTTTAATTCAGTTTTTGACCTGGATTCTGATCTGGATGGCTAACATTTTTCTCAAAAAAGTTTCCATGGCCACAAAAATACCTACTTGACAAAAAACAAAAATTCTCTAAAAACGGCATAGAAACAGAACCGTGAATTGAATCGATGCCTTACGTCAACAATGGTTAGTTCTACATTTTCTTGACGTTTCACGCAGAGCGCTACAATATTCATTGATACGGCATTTGACAGCATATTGATCTGCATCTGCACGTGTGAACAGCTTCTTCCAATTTTTCAAAAATTTCGTCTGCCTACGCTACTGATAACATATGATATTGTTCTTTGTAGAATCCGAGCAAATTTAAGCAAACAGCGATAACTTACCAATTTTTGAAAACGTGAATTTAGTTCCATTTTGATACCAATTAGCAGTCAATTTAGTATTTGAACAGTTGCGAGGTCCCGTTGGCTATCTAAATCATGGCTCCCGTCCCACATTACATGTAAAATACGAATACTCTTTACTTTTTTTGCCCAAAAATTGAAATTCATTCCATTGCCAAATGCATTTTGCCATTGCGCGGATACAAAAATTGAACTTTCCTTTTCCAGACGCAGTTTGCGTTCCAGATCCCTCAGGGCTTTGACTGTCCACGTGGAACATGTGCGGCCACAAAACAACCCGATTGAGAAAGAAATCAGGCGGCGCAAGCGGCTACGAAAGCGTCGCCGCGAGCAATCTGCGTTGCGGCGCCAAGTGGAAGAAATGGTCCATGATGACACTGAAGCAATTGTACAAAATCAGCCACCGAATCCTGTTGGAAATCCCGAACCCGCCCCGGACCAACAAATCCCGCCAAATTTGGGTCCATTCTTAACTCACCTTAGTAGCGTGTCTGGTTCCTTAGCGGAAGTTTCCACCAACTTGCACCGTGTAATAGAAAGAATCCACGAAGTTCCGGCTAATTTCACTCATGTTCGTGCGGTTTTCGCGGAGCTATTTGTGCAGTTTGATCAGCTTGAGAATGAACTTGGCGAGCTTTCTACTTTTTTTTAATAATAACAAAATGGCTACCACAATTATGATATTTATAAAAATATAAGGATGCGAAAAATAAAATATTTTTTGATGAGATTTTGTAATAAATAAAAAACCTTCAGTGGAAATAAATCGCTATACAATAACCAGTAGTAGTCACTGCAAAATTATTATTACGGTTTAATATTTTGAACATTTTTTTGAGAAAAAACCTTGCACTCTGAGACACGATTTTGAAAAACTTTGCACATTTTATTACTCATCATTAAACATCAAAAATGTATTAGTTGGGCGTCGTAATATTTATACTTTTAGTGCTCCAATGTTTTCCTCTAAACATTTTCAACGAAACAGGAAATAAAAGAAATTTTGCAATCTTCCTGGTGCTATTGATTTTTTAATTCATATTTTAAACTTCTGGAATTTCCCATGATCCTAAAGTGCAGGCTACTTCCAAACTACTCCAAACCATGGACATGTCGCATCGCTCAGATACAT
>JAQGBH010002893.1:0-22090 GCA_034698265.1 Sminthurinus aureus
CAGATTTGACCTACGATTAAAACTGCGGCCTACAAAAAATGCGCAAAATATGTCCTAGTCTGAACTTTGAACAGCTCTCCGCCAGAAACGGCCAATATACCAATGGTTTAAAATTCTATTTATTACTTTTGCAAATCATGTTCTGCAAAGATAAACAAATTATCAAAAGTACTTTTTAATTCACAATATTTACCTTTGAAATAAGACTTTGTGAAGGAACAAGGGACAGTAGAATTTTTGGGTATAATAATATTATTTGATCTGTCGTCCAATTCTACACCAACTGACAATGGAGTCACGTCCTGCAATTTTAAACCACCGGCAAACTTTCTTCCAAATTTACCAGTGACATATGTCTCAGCAGAAAGAAGAGCGGCATGAATTGCAGCACCATATGCTACACATTCGTCGGGATTGATGTTCTTCGACAATGCCTTTCCATCAAAAAATTCCATCAACATTTCTTGAATTTTGGGTATACGAGTAGAGCCTCCAACTAAAACAATGTCATCAATATCACTTTTGGTCATTCTTGCTTCATTTAAAGCCTTTTCAACAATTTTGATACACTCTTGGAATTGAGGTGCGTTCAGAGATTCAAATAGACTACGAGTAAAAGGCACATCAAGAGAACGGCTTTGATCAATCATTTCAACTTTTACAGCAGTAGAAGTAGCAGCCGAAAGAATCCTTTTTTGTTTCTCACACTCGAGTTTCATCCTTCGAATTCTACTAGAAGCGCCGTACCGTTCAACTGCAGATCCATTTCTTCCCCTTCCCAAATCAATTTGATTTTTCTTTTTAAAATCTTCAATACAACATCCCACCATTTGAGCATCAAAATCCTCTCCACCCAAATGCGTGTCTCCGTCAACAGCCTTGACATTGATGTCTCCTCCAGACATTTTCAATACAGCCACATCAAAAGTGCCTGTAAATATAGTCAAGAAATACAATCTGAAACTGTCATTCTGATATTTTTATCATTACTATTACTTATTACTTAACAAAATTAGTAATTAAGAAAGAAGTCACACCAAGTTACTACCTTTTTTTATTAATGAAAGTCAAAACTTACCACCACCCAAATCAAATATCAGGACATTTCGTCCGAGATCATCAGTACGATGAAGATGATGGGCAATCGCACCTGCTGTTGGTTCATTAATAATTTTGAGTACATTTAGTCCAGCAATTTCTCCAGCATCTTTAGTAGCCTAGAAAAATTAATACCATAAT
Organism: Sminthurinus aureus; assembly: GCA_034698265.1. NCBI lineage: Eukaryota > Metazoa > Arthropoda > Collembola > Symphypleona > Katiannidae > Sminthurinus > Sminthurinus aureus. Next base: position 1,240 of record JAQGBH010002893.1, read on the forward strand.
ATACTTATGATTGCTGATTGATTTTTTTTACACAAGTTTATGATATTTTAGTACTGTATTTTTTATTTGTTAATGCATGTATCATGTCTAAGAAAAAATACGGAAAGAAGAGACTTACTTGTCGCTGTGAGTCATTAAAGAGGGCAGGAACAGTGATTACACAATCTTTAACGGTTTTTCCCAAATAATTTTCTGCAATTTCTTTCATCTTTTTCAAAATGAAAGCAGAAATTTCTTCGGGTTTATAAGTTCTTCCTTGAACACGAATTTCAGGTCTATCACCCTCCTCATCCTCACCCAATCCTACATTTTCTACAACTTCAAATGGCCACACTTTCATATCTTTCTGTACAGCTGGATCAGAAAATTTCCGTCCAATTAATCTTTTCGCATCATAGACAGTATTCTGAGGATTTAAATAGGATTGTTCTTTTGCTGCATCTCCAACTACTACCGATCCATCATCCAAAAAAGCCACATAAGACGGCGTTGTTGCATTTCCATTTTCATTAGGGATGATTTTGACATTGTCATTGACCCAAACAGCCACACATGAAAAAGTTGTGCCCAGATCAATACCTGTTACATTATTTAATATTTAATTAATTAATTACATTATATTTATATTTTAGTTGGATTAAGAGTATAGCTAGTAAACATAAAACATGCAAAACATGGTAATAATAATTATTTATTATTAAAGTCAACACATGTATTTATATGTTATACATTATATATTATAAACTATAATTTAGTATAATATTGAATACCTATAGCAGGATTATCAGTTGGGAGACGAAGGAGGTTTTTGTCGACAAATTTTTGGTACACAACTTTCATTGCATCTTTCAATTTCATCTCCTGATCTTTAGAAAGTTCAATTTCTTCTCGACAGTTTCTAATTGAATCTGCCATTAAACGATTATTCAATTTATCCAATTCCTGGGGCTGAATGAAGTCTTTAGCAACAAAATGCTTCTCCATTTGTTCATTGTAATACGTCTTAGCTGTAAATAATGCTGTTCTGACCGCAATTTCATCTCCATCCTGTCTCATTTGAAAAAGCTCAAGATGATCAGAAAAGAATTTTTTCATATGGTCTTCAAGTTCTTCATCCAATTCCTTAATAAATGATTCTTTACCAATTGATGGATCAAATTTAGAGTGGAGGAAGCGAAATGTTTCTTTTTGAATTATTTCTTCTTTTTTAGTTAATTCAGACTCATCAAATGCTTCTTCTATAACACTTCTAATTCGGCTGCTGTACAAATTTTGAGCCTCTCCTAGAAAATTACGAGCTCTGGCTTCAAAATGAGTTTCCCTCATATGATTAAGTTCTTTGCAACTTTCAAATTTCTTTACAATCTGACTATTAAGTTCATTTAATGCTTCTGTTTTGAGTTTCTCTCCATCTGTAGGATTTTTTAATTGATCTTTCATTGCTTCATCGAACTTTTTCAGTGATTGGTTGTTTGTTGATTCATGTCGAGCAAGAAGAGCGGATTCTTCATAAAATTTAGGAATTGAACTAGTGATAGAAGTAGCAGCAGCAGCACCAGCAAAACTTCCATGATTTCCAAAATAATCATCCATATTTTTAATATAGAAGGATTCTGCAATTTTCACTCCTTTTTGTAGAGCGGTCTGGAATTTTCGGAGCCGAGTATGAAGACCACTGAGGAAATGAGGAAGAGAATTTTCAATTTTGGTATGGAGGTCATTATAGAGCCTATTTCTCAGTTCTTGATTATTTGATGGGATTTGATCGGAGTATTGTATCCATCGGAGTTGAGAAATTTTACTTTCTTCATGAAGTTTTCTTAAAACTTCTTCATCAAATCCTTGATAATCTGACATTTGTTTCTTATAATTAGTGAAAGTTTCTTCAACTAATTTTTGGGCTTGATGAGTCATCTTGTCATTTGTACTTTGTACAATTTTTTTAAATTCTGATAGTTCAGTATCAAGTTCCTCTTTGATTTTTGATTTCGTTAATTCATACAATTTAGCCTTTGATTTTCTACTACTGAGATCTTGAAAAAGTTCTTGAGAGAGAGTAAAGTGAAGTTCATGAAGTTCTTGCACAGAAATATATTTATTTCCAGTCTTTACTTGCATTTGCATTTTGTATTTTTGAACAGTAGCTCTTACTTCATCTTGTGCGTTTTGTGTATATTTTCCTTTTTTCAAACTATTCTTCATTTTGGAAAGGAGCTTTGCACTTTCGATAGCCGTTTTCAATTGAACGAGTTCAGCTGATGTTGATAAAGAAATTTCATCAATTCCAAGAAAATGACGGAGCATTTCGTAAACTTCTTTCTCAGCAAATTGAAATACTTTTTCAAGTTCATCATCCTCTAGAAAAGTCTCATTTTCTCCAAATGGTAAATCATTATCAAGAGAAGTATATTTATCCATTATAAGATTAAACTTCTGATGGCAAGCTGATGAGACAGACGGAGAAAGGGTTCTATCATTATTTTCTCTTTCTTGTTCTTTTGTTCTTATTGATGTATTTCTGTAGAATGATGTGGCGAGTTGTTCTTCATTTAATGAATTACCACCACCAGCATCAGGTTGCAATTGAGACATGCCACTAGTTTCAGCACTGGAAAGAGAATTGAATCTTCCTCTAAGGATTTCTTCTTGTTTCTTGTTGTCCTGTACAGAAAAAATGCCATACAAAATATCATTTATCCCGTTTGCTCTACTCAGAATAAATTGTACAAATAATATATGAATCGATTCACTTTAACCAATAGTAATTTGTAGTATACAGTACCTACTCGTAAAAGTGTAGAATACAAAAGTAATAACTTACCTCATCTGGTGAAATATTCATTACTTTTACTTCCTCCCCAGCTCCTAATTTTTTAAATTCCTTCAAAAACTTGACTCGATGACCAACAATAGTAATAATTTCATTTACATGAGCAGTAAGCTCTGGATCACGGATACAATCCATCACGGCTGCATCATCCATGTCATTTTCTGTCATTTATAAATATCATAATATCATATTATTATATTATATTCTTTTTAATTTTTATTGGAAACAAAACATTATCAAATACGACAGATATGTTTATACAATGTTAATTTTAATAACAATAAATGTACGTTAAACAATACCTTTAAATTTATCCAAATATTCATCCTTCTTTCCGATGGCATTCAATGCCCGGATAATCTGTTCATACCCGGACATTTTCTCTCCTCTCTCTTTCCAACGATTTGTAGCAAAATATCAAACTATTGATCTGTAAAATAGAAAAATGATTTAAATTTTACTTTTATTATTGAGTTGTATTGTTTTTTATCATGAACAAAGTATAACACTTAAAATATCTAATGTATAATATAAAATATAATGAAGCTCCTCTCTTCTTTTTCGGTCAGAAATTGTGCTCATTGATATAAAACTCTTGAGTTGAGAGGGTGCCTCACCCATATCAAATAAATCATCTATCTATCTATCTATAAAACTCTTGTAGAAAAAGACGAGATAAACAAAAAAACGAAACGACATCAAAACGTTAGATACTTAATATTATTATACTTTTGCAGGAGCTCATTCAAGAAATGTTTGACACTTGAGACTTGACATGCGTTATATATACAGGCTTTACATACGAAATAAGCTCCTTTGTTTCCTTTTTCTCTGCTTTTGAAGTTGTTTATGCATAAATTATAAATATGCATACTTTCAAGTATTGAAACACACCATAATATGTTATGAATAGTAAATAGCAATTGATATCTAGAATATGAGTCATATTACAGATTATACGACGTAAATCTATATGACTCATACCAAGTCTTTACTGTCATTTAAGTCACACAAACTTCATAAAAAGGTAAAAAAAAATAGAATATTATGAAAAACGTATGCACAGTGGAACTATAGAATAATTGTTAATTATTAATTAGTAATGATGATTGCATGAATTTTGAATTTCTTCACTATCTTACGCCTTTCAAGTTACAAGAGTTAAAAAAAATTAAAATTTTGAGACCATAATACTCACCTTTATAAAATTGTAATCGGTACTACCTCCCAACAGCCAAAAATCAGTCAAAGTTAACTTGTTAGTTCAATATAATTGAACATTAAAATCCATAAAATTTGAGCACCAAAAAATTAGACCGATCACCGAAGCTCTCCACAAAAATGCAATTCCCACAAAAAAAAAACAACAACAAAAAAAATATGGCAGCTGAATATGTGAACCTGTCTCAAAAAATACACCAACTATAGAGTATGCACACGAAAAATGGAGAATGGTATAAAAAATAACACACAATTGCTATTAGAAATTTACGCTAAACAAGGAAGAAATTAAAATGTAAACCCAAGTCATTTCAACATTTTGTTTAAACTAACCAAAACATAAATATTTTACACTTGATTATACTTAATCTTAAATGTGTCCTTATCTCTTATCTTTTTAGAATTTTAGAAGACTTGTTCGTTTTACTTTACACGACCACATAGTACAAATATTTGTCAGTTGTGAGTTGAGTTGCGAGGTTCCACATTATCTTTTTTTTATCAACTGTTTCTCAGAATTTCGACTGTATTTACTATTTATATTTTATATTGTGAATTTAAGTATTATTCATCGTTGGACGCTGGACACTTTAACCAAAATCATACGTTGTAAACGTCAAATGTGAGTTATTGTAAAAAAGTTTCAAGACAATAATAATATTATATTATTATTATATTATTATTATATAATATTATTATAATCTACTTTTTTTTACTTAGAGCTCATAAATAATATATTTTGTTTGTTATTTTGGTAAGTATGTATTATGTATTTACCTGTGGCACTCGTTTCTTGGTTTGTTTGCTTCTGTGTACAATTCGATATTATACTATAAAACTATAATAGCATAATATATTACTCTTGTGTAATTTAAACAGAACTTGTTGAATGGGGAATGGGGAATCAAAATATTAATGAGAGCTACGATCCAACCTCAAGATTTACTAGCTGGCAGACAAATTTTTATGAAAGCATCCGAACACTAGATCAAGAAACTGTTGATGATATCAACTTGGAACCGTTGGGTAAATTAAATTACTTTGTAAAACATGTATTTTATCTAAAGTATCATTTTGTATTTTTAATTTGTCTGTGGTATATTGTATATTATATTATTATGATTTGATTTGAATGATGCACAAAAAACAATGCATATATTTGGTATTATCTTATTGATTAATGTACAGTGCTTTGTATTCTATATTATATATATTTTTGTTTTGTGTATGCTATAATATACTAGACGAAGTCTCAGTTGAGTTTGTGAACGTGCAAGATAAATTGTCATTTTTACAAGAGGAATTGGCTAAATACAAAAGTCAACACAAGACAAAACTTTTTTACTTTATTCAAGATAGTAAAAACGAACTCCAGTTAAAATTAGACAGTATTGAATTAAACAACCAGGAGGATTTGAGACGAAGGAGAACAGAATTATTTAGAGGACTTGAAACAGTATCTAATCAACTAAACTCAAAGATTCACGAGGAAGGAACTTCAGCTTGTTCTAAGTGTCATCAAAGAGCAATTGTTGTTCCTCAATTAACTCGTAAAGAGTATTAAAATTTAAATAATCAACAAAAAGAGCTATTCATTACGAGTAAGCTAATATTGTTCTATATAATATACAGTTCATGATTCATTATTATTGTCTTGTTTGTGATGCAGTTTTTCAGTACATATAAAAATAAAATAAAAAAGTCATTCATAATAATAATTAATGGTAATAAGTCTCGTATTTTATTAACTTTCTGACTATAGACAACAGAGAAAACAAAGAATGGCAGCATCAAAATCAGAGGAAGAAGAAGAATTAATGGTAGTGACTGTTGATGGAGACGGAGATTTAAAATTTCACCCGAAAATTCTGGAATCATTACTAAGCAAAATAAGAAAACAATCAAAAACTGAAGAAGTTCCTGTGGTCATAGTTGGTGTGATTGGAGAACCAAACACTAATAAAGCTTGTTTTGTCAATTTAATTCGATATTATATCGACAGCATCACCAGCAACAATCAAAGCAACAAAGATTTGGATTGGATACTTCAAGTGTGGAATGATGTAAAACAGGAGAAAAGAGTAGAACATGGAAATATCAAGTATGGATTGTCTATAGGGTCATCAAAACCTCGACTGATAAATACAAAGGATGGCTGTCAAGTTGCTGTACTCGTTCTGGATATTTGGTACTCGGGTGACGAGTTATCAAGTGGTGTAAAGACCGATATTTACAACAAACTGATTGACTTGTGCTTATGCTTATCTTCAGTTGTAGTCTACACAGGGTTTGCAACTTCATCCGAATCACCTAAGGCTATAAAAGTATATATATTGTGTATTATTTCATGAGGAAACTTTTTTCATTTGTACACATGTCATAGTATGAATTATGAATAATAATAAATAATGACAATTGCTATGTATAACGTGCTATTAGGTCATTGCACCCTATTACATGTGTGGAAGATCAAATTTATTTATTTTTGAAATTTTAGGATTATCTGTGGACTCCATCTGAATCTAAAGTATTCAAGGATTTAGACTCTGAATCATTTCAACATCTTTTCATTACTCTTCAAGAGTGGTCTTGTTATCATTTGGTAGAGTTTGGAAAGGACGGACGAGGTCCAAAATCATTCTTGGAATCAAAAACTCAACCCTTTAAGCCTCTCTTGAAAATCAAAAACCTTTCCACTGAACTAAAATCTAAATTTAAAAAAACGGTTTGTTACTTACTTCCGTCTGAGAAGAATGAACCAACAAAGTTCCCAAATATCATGAACCAACTTATCCAAAATATCCTTTACAATGCAGACTATAAATTAACTTCAGTCTTTCGTCAAGGTCATACTATCACTATCAAAGGTCTTGAATCTTTGTTTTGTAATGGAGTTTCTATTGCCAACAATCCTTGTATCTTAACTGAATATTTCCTTGAAGAGAATACCAAAAGTAGTTCATGCCGACGAAAATTAAGAGCAAGACCGACAGATACTGAAGAATCTGATGAGAAAAGTGAAACAAAAGATGTGACGAAGAACAAACGGTATAAAAATGAACCAAATAACAAAAGTGCAGAAAAAAGGCAACAAGAGGATGGTGAGAAACAGCAGCAAAAATCAAATAATCAACAGCAGCAAAAAGCAAATCAAGAGGAGAAACAGCAAAATCCAAAGTCAAAGAACAGTCAACAGCAGCAAAAATTAAATCAAGAGGAGAAACAGACAAAATCCAAGAACCCTCAACAGCAACAAAGTAAACAATCAACTTCTGATGTGAGTATAACTGTAGAAGAACCTACAGCTCTAACTAAATCCTCCGTCACAGAAGAAGAGTTGAACTTAAAGAGTGCCTTGAAAAGTTATAAGAGGGAAATCAGAGAGAAATTTCAAGGTAGTTTATCTGCTGATAAATTATATTTCGAGGAGGATGAGTTGATAAAAATTCATTCAAAGTCTCTAAATAAAATAATAAATGAAGCCCGAGACAAGGTCGTCCATGAATTTGATGATAAATTTTTCCAAAGTATCAATGTAAATGCACTGGAGTATTACAATAAAATCTGTACCGAGAATTCTGCACATCAGAAAAAATGTGAAAAATTGAAAAACGATTGTGCTAAGGAATTTCAAGGGATTCTTGATGGTGCGCAAGACTGGATGAAAAAGAATATCACCGACAAAGATCTTGAAGAGATACATCATGAAGTTGAACGTTTCATTAACCAGGAGTCAGATAAATTTACTCAAAATTTGGAACATCCATGGAGCACTCATTTTCGTAATTTATTCAACTCCAAAAAAACTGAAATCCTGGTTGCAGTAAATTCATTGTTTTTTGGTATCAAAAGTTATGAAAAAAATATGATAAATATTCTAAGTAAAAATATTTATCTGACACAGGATGATTTTGAGGGAGCTCATGCTCGTTCATTTCAAGATGCAGTTGTTGAAAATCCTGGATCTGGTGAGGGGTTATTTAAAGATTCCATGAACAAAGCCGTTCTTCATATCAAGAGTAAATTAATCAAAGAAAATTCAGTGACTGCTGGACTAGAAGAAAAGATGACAAAAGATGCAATCAACTTGGTTATTGGAGAATACCACAAATTCATGAAATCTAAAGTAACACCAAATCCGATTTTGACTGATAAACAAATTGAACAACTTCATAGAAAAGCTGCTGCCATTCTCATAAATTCCTTCTTACCCAATTCTGAATTCAATATTACTTCAGCATGGAAGATTGGTCATAATGAACTCAATAAAATCCTCAATGATGGAAATCTTTTGAATCAATACCTTCGAGAAAATCAACTAAATATCAAGAATTTGAAACTTAAGAGAAAAAAATCCATTGAAGAAGCTGAAAGAACTTACAAAGGAAGTATGAATTACTTTCTCCAGACTGCTAAACTCACCGAATCCAGAATGAATTTCTTCCATGAAAAGTCAATGGAGAAAGGACTTCTTTTGTATGTTGATCAAATGGGACGAGATGGAGCTATAAATTGGGAACGATGGGAAAATATTTTGAGAATCAAAATGAATAATCTTGCTCAATCTTCCCTGGACGAAAATGAAATTACATTACCTCTTTCAGTAAGTAGTTCAAGTCAAAATGAAGTAATGATGGAAGAGATTCAAAATCAAAATTTTGGAGTGGGTATTTATATTGGACCAAACACCGTAATGAGCAGTGTCATTAAAGCAGAAGATAAACTGTCGGAATTTTCTGTTCGTCAAGAAACTCTTCAACTTCCTCCTTTCATTGCTTTTATGAATGAGAAGATTTGCTTCGGTGAAGAAGCAGAGGAGATGTTCAAAGTACAGAAAAGTGACAGCAACTACCGCTGTATGAATATATATGAAATCATCACTCCTAATGACTCTACAAATCTCTACACAACTGTTCAAATCTATGGTGAAACTTTTCAACTAAGACCAGAGGAAGTTCTTGCCTTATTTCTTCATCATCTTAAATCGGAACTAGAAAATGAATGTGTGCTAGATTCTCCTATCAATTCATGTGTTGTAGCTTTAAGTGCATTTGTTTCTGGAGCTGGAAAGAAAATTCTCAAAAATGCTTTATTCCTCGCTGGATTCCACAACTCAACACTAATTCATACAACGACATCAATGGGAATTTCATATCAGTTGACTGAGAAACCGAAACTCTGGTACAGTGAAGACTATCGTATCCTCGTAGTTCATGAAGGCCCAGGAATTTTCGATGCCGTTCTTATTTTTGCTTCGGATTCTTCAGGTATAAAAGTAAAATCTGTTTTTGGACTTCCAGATATTCCAAACGATCATAAGGATTCACACGGATTAAGTTGGCTCAAAAACTTTCTTCACCGTGACCCAACGCCTGAAGAAATTCATGAGAAAAATATTAAAAACCTAATCCGAGAAACCTTGAAAAATTGCTACACATATAACCTGTCTCAAATAATTATGATTGATGGAAGTGAGGTACATCGGAAAGTTGTAGAAGAGGGTGTTTATCGAGTGCCCAAGCAAATCGATAAAAATCGAGGAATTTTAGTAGGAGCAAGTGTGCTGTCTCTTATTTCAAATAGTAAAAATAAGAGTGTTCTAGGTATCAAGAAGAGTCTAGAATATGAAGACACAATTCCATTTCAGGTCAGCTTGGAAGACTCTGATGGAAAAATAGAAATTATTTTGAAGAAAAATACTTCTGTGATCTCTAGAAATTTAAACTACAATTTTGATCTACTCCGAGGAATGAATTCTTCTTACTGTGTAAGACTCACTGAAAGAAGTGCAAAAAGTTCAGGAGACACTGAAATCGTGAACTGTGTAAATGAGGTTGAAATTCCACCGATGGAGACAACGAATCATTTAAATAACCATATTAAGGGTACCCTAAATGTGTCAATGTCGACAGAAGGAATTTTGGATATGCTACCCTATTTGGATTTATCAACTCCAGGTGACGTACCTATTTTTACTCGACATGTTTTCATGGATGAAGATGAATTGAGAAAGTCAATGGAGACTCTACCCGGAATTTTTCCAAGGAACAAAAAGATTGAACAGAAGAATGAGAAAAAGGTAAAAATGGTAATGGCAATGGAAAAATTACAACTCCCGTCCTTCTCAAAATCTTTATTAGTTTCAAATAGTACATCTATTCAGCCACTAGTATCATCACCATCCACTCAGAAGAAAAGCAAAGCATCAGAAGATAAAAGTACTCAAAATACTAATGCAAAGTTAGAGGAAGCTCGTGAAAAACTTACCAGTTTAGTCCAGAAAGTTAATGAAAAACTTGAGGCTATTGACCAAACAAAACCCCTTATTCAGAAAATTCAACAATTACTAGAGCAGAGTAAAAAAATGGTGAAAAACGACAAAGCAACTCTGACAATGCTAGAAGTTCAATATCAAATACTGGAGAAAGGAGCAGCCACGACAAGGGAGCCGTACCACCCATCCTCCTCAAAATCATTATTGTCTTCAAATAGTACATCTATTCAGCCAAGAGTATCATCACCGTCCACTCAGAAGAAAAGCAAAGCATCAGAAGATAAAAGTACTCAAAATGATAATTCAAAGTTAGATGAAATTCAGGGTAAAATGAACAACTTGAAGGAGAAATTATTTGAAAAACTTGACAAGGTAAAAGCTGACGAGAAGAGTCTTACAGCCCTTGAAGACCTATTACAAAAGCTGGAGAAAGAAGTATCTTGAATCAATTCTTAATGCAACAAAGTGTCAATCAAAAAGGTTTAGTACTATAATTCTTTCCTAACTTTAAGAAATTATATAATAGTAATTTATATTATTGATATAATTACTACATGTTCCTACTATGCATAATTTAATTTTCTTTTTTTTTGAAGTGATGTGTGTGAGAATATCCTTTCGCAATTGATTTATTTTTCACTATTTTTCTTTCAATTCGTTTCTTGTACGCGTCTTCCGATTGTACATCCAACACTCTTATAAAATCCGTATCCGATGGCGAGGGGTCGGAGTCAGGTTTTTTAAGAGAAATGGCTATTGCTCTGGCGAAGACAAACGGCATGTCCAATTTTTTTACATTTGAAAGACTCTGAAGACCAAAAATATATGAAGGTTTTGGAATGAGTGAAGTTTCTTATACAAACTGAACACCCAAAGTGCCCAAAAAATATATTTACGTGTACAGAGTTTTGTGCTGGATAACATGAAAACTACAGATTCCTGAGCCATGGGATACGAATTTTTTGAGAAATTATATTGCCTGTCATGTGACGTGCGGGTTTTACTTGTTTATAATATTATCCAATAGCGATAATAATTATTACTTATCTTTATAATATAATATATTCTTGCTTGTATAATATACAGATTACAGATAATATATGAAAAAGAAAGCATTTTTGATCGGCATAAAAACATTGAACAAGTTATAAGTTTGTGGATGCATATAATTTTTTATGAATTATTATGAAAATTTGAATAAAACTTGCTTGAGCATATTATATTCTAAATTCTAAAATGAACAAACTTATAAATCTATCGTTTTGTTGCCCTTTTGATATTGATATTTTTATGTAGAGTAAATGCAAAGTAAAGAATAAGTAACTCACATCAGTATTCAAAATCATACCCTTTTCTTTTGTAGTAGCATTTTCAATAATTATATTATAGGTTTTATTCGTGTATTATCATAAAAAAAGAGTCATCGCTTCAATCATATGTTATTCATTCTCATAATTATATGTGTACACTTTCTGTACCATAGAATATATAATGCGAGTTAGTAATTAAGTTATAATGTAGGAAATAACGAAAGAGATATCTAAAACGGATATCATAAAAAATAAACATATAAACAATTCAATATAAAAACTTAGATAAGGCAGATAATAAAAAGGAATAACTATACCTAATCTTAGAAAATATACTATGCTATAATATAATCTCATTAATATGAAGTATAAACATCATTAGTACAAATGAAACTTCAAGACTAAAATTATTATTGATATAATACATTTGGATTGTATAAAAATGAGTAGGATAAAAAATCATTGCAGATAGTCTTAGATCTTGGATTGGTGAATGTAGAAATCAAGATCAACATACAGAAAAATGAAAAACTAAAGTTATTTTAATATTATGATAAAAAATCAAACCAGCTGGATAAAATGTAAAATTATGAATGATTTCTTTCTTAATTAAAATCTTCTGGTCTTACATGCAGCTGTATCTGGTAACTGATAACTTTTCATTTCTAAGAACTTTTTTCAATTGATAATTAGTGATTAGCTCTCGTCATTGTCGTAGTCTGTTCTTTCATGGATTAAAAGTTGTCCCGTTTTCTGTACCAACTCAAAATATTGTCTGGATTTGAAGAAAAAGAAGAAGAAAAAAGAATAATTTCATCAAATTCAATTGGTGGAACTTTCTCCAGATTCAGATGTACTGGCCTTTTTACCTGTAAACATATTATGCAAAAAAAACACATACGAAAAATAAATTGACATTGTTTAATATTTAATATATATGTAGCATAAGCAATACTATTATGGCAAAATTATACAAAATCAGAATAACAGAAAGGCTTTAAAAAAATAATAATCATTATTTTTGTTTTATATAATATACTTTTCTTATTTGAGATCCGACGTCTGGGCTTTATTGGCTTTATTATTGGTTGTGGCTTTGTTGTTGGGTGGTTTTCTGGTTCCTGTGTCCCATCAACACTTTCATCTGAATCATCAATAGTAATCGTTTCCACCTTGATTTTCTTTCGTTCAACTTCTGTAATTTCATCCTTATCATCATCCTTTAAGCCACAATTAGCACAGCAGTGAAAAGTAACTCGTTTTTTAGATGGAGGTTGTTGTTCTGGAAAGGCACCATGTTGTTGTGGCCAAGTTAGATAATAATTTTGCATAGGTTGACTGTAGTAAGGTGACACACAGTGATGGTTTGACATTGGATCAAGTTGGGGCTGTTGATATTGACGAAAAGTTGGATACGGCCCATGGCTCCAAGGCAGAGGTGCTGGAAAAAATTGTTCATTATTTGGATTAAAGGGATTCGGATTCGGATTTAGTTGGACGCTTCTCGCACATGGCCGTGAATCTGCTGATGAGCCTGGACACGGATTTGATCGATTGTTTGAATTATGATCCCCATTGCAGCACTCATTTCCCATTTTTCTCTTCTGTTTACAATTTACAATAGAAAGAAATATTTTCTTGGTGCATAAAAAATTAAAAATGAGTCACATAAATAATATTCAGTAAAATAGTTTTAAAAAACAAACGATAGAAATGATTTATTTCATAAAAAGTCTGCTGTCTTTTCATACCCTAGAACCCGTGTAGCTTCCTGTGGGGCACGATGAATGTTTAGACATCTTGGATCACAGTCCGTAGAACCTTTTTGAACTTTGATTTTATTCTTGTTTGTCCTGTAATAAAACTTTTTACTTTTTGTTTAAAAAATAATGCTATCTTGTGTGCAATACTGATCTAAAATCTAAACTGAGAAGTGGGAACTAGTAAAAGAAAGAAAGAACTTTTTGCCTCCTAATTCTAACGACGCTCAAACTGGAGTATAAAAAAGAATGCGAAGCTAAAAGAAAGAAACTAATCCGAATGCTATACACTATAAACTATAAATATTTCACTGTGGGTGATGTATTTTTTTCCTTTGGAGTGCATAATGTTTTCTTGTACTTCAAAATAACTTGGTATATTTTATTATTATCATGTTATGCATCTAACATTGAACACATGATAATGCAAGCATATTATAGTACATATTATTTAATCTAGAATCTAGATATATAGTCAAAGTAAACTTAACTGACTTAAACCTAATTTGCATATTTAACTTTGTGTTGTATTTTACCTAACTGCCACACTCTAGTATCATAATATACCTTCAACATGTTAATCAATTCGTATGCAGATTGTAGATGGAATACAACACTATTCATCGTAGAAAACATTGTAGAGGAGCAAAAGCTTTGAAATACGCATACACATAGGACATAGGTAGGCCGTTCCATTTAATTTTTGTTCATTCTCGATTCTCATCATCCCTCATTCCTCATTCCTAATCCAAAGAAAAATGCAATTTTCTATATGAGTAGACAGGACCACGGAGAACCACCCTGTTGGAGAAATGCGGAGCATAGTGGTTTTAAATGTGCGGCGCGAGCAATTCGCACATTTAAAAACATTGTGCTCTGCAGTCCTCAACAGGGTGGTTATCTCTCTCCTCTGCCCTCACGTATAATATCTGATTTTCCTCCGTGCATTGTACTCATGGGATAGTCAGTACTTTTATTCAATATGCGCTGGAGAAGAGAAAGATGTCCGCAACATGAAAATAACTAGATTTTTATGAATAATTTGGCAACTTTGATGTCGTTTTTATATACCGTTAACAATAATTTCAAAAGGTGTACAATACGATTAAAATTTCAATATATTTTTATTTTAAAACAATGATCATTTGTGTTCGTCTTTGTGATCAGCATCATCTTCTTTATGATCCTCCGCACCAGCTGCATCGTGTTGTGTATCAGATCCGTCGTCATGAGCTCGTTCTATCATTAATTTATTTTGAAAAAATTGAAATTAAAATTGAAGAATCTGACAGAATATGGAATGTGGAATTTGAATTTTTGTTGAATCCTCGTTGTGAAATGTGAACCGGATCAAAGCTCAAAGTGCAGGGGTTTTTGTGGTAAAATCTAGGATGTGGAATTCGATAGAGCAGTGTCGAAAAGGTCGGAAGCTGGGATTTTTTTTTTCAGTTTCACTGCAGGATTTTTTTTTAGAAATTTCGCGATTCGTATCGTGCACAATTGCGCAGTAATTCTTCTCTTTCAAAAACTGGGGAAAATTTGACCTAAGTTCTGAAATTTCCCGAGCTAAAAAGCTCCTAATTCCCAACTTTCTATATTTCCGATTTCCATCAGAATTTCCAACACCATTTTACCAATTAACTGTACCACACAAAAAAGCACTCAAAACTTTGATCCAGGTCACATCTCAAATGATCCAGGTTCAAAGCTCAGCTCAAAGAAAGAGCCCAAAGTCCAGCTATATCAATGGAAATGGTCTGCAGCATCACAAGAAAATGTTTTTAATTTACCCGGTTTGTTACCCCCAAAGATTGAGAGTGCCTTTAAAGCTCCTCCGAAACCGCCCAATTGCTGTAAACCAAATTTGGAAGTTGTACATGCATATTTTCAATCAGTTTTAAAAAATATTTCCAGTCTTAGTTCTTAATCTTCAAAACAGGGTTGATAAAATACCGATGGGAAATTACCTTTGGGTCTACCAATGGATTGGCAGTTGACGTCGGGCAGTATGAAAAGGCGATGAGGGAGACAAGGCAAATGGCAACACAAAATTTCCATGACGTGGTACTCATTTTTTCTAAGGTCAACAGTCAAAACAGTCAAGAATCAGCAACAACTTCAAATATTACACATTATCCACATGCTCAGATGTACAATAATAAACAATAATAATTAAAGAAAATTCACAAAATCTTTTTTTAATTTTCCAGTAATTCCAAAATTTGTATTATTTTTCCTAAAATGGCAATTTAAATTAAACATATTTGTTCAGTTCGCAGCTTGTTTTGTTTTGAGTGTAATTGTGGAGCAATGAGTTTTTGTGAATGTGCTGTCGAATAATCAGTAACGGGTAACCAATGAGGAAAGGACCAAATACTTACAGGCCAAAGTTCGTCTACACCAATTCCGATTTCAATCCTTGCAATTTGTCTCTAATGTAAACAGACCTGTTGTCCAAATGATGAAATAATGATATCAATAATCAAAATAATATAATATACTGATGACACACAGTGGGAAACATAAAACATAAGGAAAGGCCAGTAGTAGTAGTAGTTTTTTACGTTTCATCCATTCAACATGATGTACATACGTACAAAATGTACAGAGGAGCTGGTGGGGTTTCAGACATAAATAGAGTAATGACGCTAATAACCGTAAATTTATTAGAGACAATGGAAAATGGAAATGAATGCGCAAAACGTCAAGCTTCAACTGTCAAGTGTGTATGTATTTCCTACGTACATATCAAAAAATGTGGAATCAAGAAGTCTTATATATCTTATATCTTATATAAAAACGCACATTACTCAACAACTATTAAAATATTGATATGAGGAAATGTGCTCACACATAAGGATTTTATGCATGCATTGAATATTGAATATTCTGAGAATTGAGCATCGAGCATTGAAATTCCAAAGCATTTTTATTTTTTACTCACGAGTGCTCTTAATTCTTAATTCAATTGAAAATTCAAGTAAGTTGAACAAAATTTCTCACAACTCACAGCACTGGAGACAAATACAAATAAAAATACAACTGAATCATCAATACAATCAAGAGTCAAGAGTCACGTGACTTTTTAACTCTGAATTTTGTACAGAGTTTCAATTTTCAAAACAACAAAGAGAGAGAGAGTGTGTGTGACTGATCAAAAATTAAAGTTGAATAAAGATCATTTGTGAAACGTAAAACATATTTATATAATACCTTAAAAATATATTTAAAGCATAACTCATTACACTCATTTCCTTGCATTGTTCGTGGTTTTGAAGAATGAAGATGTATCCAGTATCCAGTGTCTAGTACTAATTGTTGTGTTGTGTATGTAATATAGTTTAGTAGTTTGTAGCATGTATAATGTACAACTCGAGCGTGAAATACCACTTATCGCTACGCTCTTAGCTTTTTTAGTACTTGGGTCACTTAGTTAGGTAATGGTCAGAAATTGCAATACTTTTGGCTTTTGCCACTTTGGAAAGAATTGAGAATGGAGAATGAAAATGGAGAGTATATTATAGTAACACATTTTCTTTGTCTTTTGGCTCTACTCTCTATTTATCAAGCAGTAGAACGTAGAAGGTAAATCGTACATATAGGATAGGTAAATAGAATAATACGGAGCTTCCGCTGCGTTTTTGTCCACACAGGAAAAAAAATGTAGAATGTAGAAACACAGGTATAGTACATGTAATTTGTACCTGTGGGCTTACATATTATGTACTTATTATATATTATACTGCAAAATAAAAGGTAGGGCACAATATTATTGAAGAGTCGAAAATAAAAATTATAAGAATCTGAGAAATTACAGATTACAGAATGCAGAATGAACTATCTATTTGACTCTAGAGTCTAGAATCTGGAATCTCGAATGTACACGCAGAAGAACAGCAAACGAATAAACGTAGGAATTTTTGCCTTGATAATTTGCAATTTATATTGATATTTTACATGAGAGTAATTTTTCCAGGTTCCGATTTCCAAATTTATCAAATATCAAAGGTTGGCTGTTGACTGGTTTTGGTTTCAAAATTGCAATGAATCAATTTTAGTTACCTACATTAAATATTTATCTAACGTTTGAATTTTACAAAATTTGTATGACTTCAACGCCGCTTGGACCTCCTTCTCAGTTGGAAGTGGTGCCAAAATAGCAGATTCTTACTGTAGCACTACTAAAATGGACCTAAATGAGTAAGGCATTTGAAAGTATTTAAAGAACGACTGCATGTTTATTTCATGTCATTCAAGTGACTTAAGACGTAGCATGCACTTGGATTTCTATTGTTTAGATTTTTTCATAAACCATAGATGAAACAAATTAGGGAATACGTAATTTCAATTCTCAATTTTAGGTTTTTCCTCTTGGGTTTTACATTTTACACATGAAGGATTTCACCTCAAGATCAACTTTATGCTCATAGCTTTTTATATATCATTCTATGCATGTAAACTTAATGCTCAATATCATGCAATGTGCATTTTACACAGCTTTTCACTCTCCAGACTTCCACCTCAAGTCTCATCCCATCTTCATACTTTATACATACATACATACGACGCACATAAATAATTGCATACGAGAGATGAAAGATTTTATCTGTAAACCTTTTAGCTCTTGCTGTCCTTCGTCGCATTCTGTCAGTTTTTAGTTTCCAGATTCCAGTCACAGTTTTGTGTTCCAAGTTCCAAGTAAAATGAGAGGAATTTCGGAATCCAGTATTTTATCCATTTTTACACCCCGTTTAAATATACTGGATAAAGTCGCTCGTAAAATTGTGACTTTCCTCTTTAGCCTAGTTCTCCTCTTCCTGTTTTTGTGTATCCATTTCTCGAGTTGGCCCACTCACATTTTTCGGAGAGTCCTTCGCTGGTATGCAAAGGGCTTTGGTTGTGGTTTTCGCCCGGATTTAGGTGAGGCTGTGTTTCCTCGAAGTAATTTCTTTGCTGCGGATGAGGCCTATAGTAAACCAACGGGAAATGTCGTTGCATACATGATGATGAACGGCCACGTGGATGTTGACAAGTTTCGGAGGGATTTTAAAACTCGAGTGATTGAACTGAAAAAAGATGGACGGAAGGGAGATTTTGGGCTCGTCTATCCCGAATTACGACAAAGGTTCAGTTTTTATTCAGTGATTTTAGATTCTATAGACTCTAGACTCTAGACTACCTGAAGTTTCCTATTTATTCGAAATTCGAATTGCAGGTTTTAAATTCATGATTGTGATTTTGTAATGTTTTATTTTGCTGTAGTTGGACAACCTATTTTGGATATTTGTGGTGGAAATGGGAGGTTAATTTCAATCTAGAAGAGCACATTCGTATTTATGATTATGGAAAAACCACGGAAGCTGAAAATGGAGTGGTTGATTCGTCTCTTTTTGTTCCATCTCCTTGTCGAGTGTCAGATCTCCTGAGGATAAAATCCCGTTTATTTGAGATGCCGTGGAAAAGGGGGAAAAGTCCATGGGAATTCCTCTTCATACATAATTATGTCGACTGTCCTAGTGAACGTCTTCATGACCCAAATCACAATCACAACCAGAACGAAAATCCTCAATCCAAATCCAAACCCCAGACAAAAACAGTTTGTCTCATTCGATTTCATCACGGTCTGGGTGACGGCTACAGTTTCCTCCGTCTAATAATGAATAATCTAGGTGGCATAAATAACAGAGTGGCCAAACCTAAAGCCAGTTTCACTAAACCCAGGAAAAATATAGTGACTCAACTCTTAGACGCAATCCTTCTCCCTCTGAAACTTCCCTACGACTTTACAGAGCATCACATGGCGGTCCGAGATGTGAATCCGTGGCACCAAGCAACAAAGAAATTGTCCAGGAAATGTTATTCAGTGAGCACGAGACAAATTCACGTGGATTATATCAAACAGATTAAAAATAACCATGGAGTCAGTTTCCTCAGTGTACTAATTTCAGCGACTGCGGGTGGATTTAGAAAAATTATGACTGAAATGGGACAACAAGTTCCAAAGGAAATGCATGGACTTTTTCCCATCCCGTGGAAAAATCATCCGGGTGGACTTGTCAATCACTTGTATGTAACTTTTAAAAGTCGGATTAATTTTATATTTCTCTGGCAATAGTTTGACATTCCAAATTTCAAATCTTTTACCCAAGTGGACCCCTCGCGACGAGTAAATATAACAAACGGCGTTAAAATCCTTCATTTCTCTAATATTTTTCTCCGTTTGTTTTGCTTCTACTATTTTCAGAACTTTTGTCTATGGGTCATTTCCGACTGGAGAAGTTACTGTAATACATTTCTACTGTAATACATTTCTACTTTCTAATCATTTTTGTGCACACAATACACAACAGAATAAAAATTCTACAAGTTTTAATTTCTAATTTCTATTCCTTAGCCTTTGAAACGCCTAGCTGGAGCTGTAAATGGACTAAACAGGTTAAAAAATTCAACAGTTCCCCTCTCACACTATGGACTGACTTATTTGGCTGGTGAACTACATAATATATCCGTCAAAGTGTTCAACACTAATCGTTTTGCTACTTTGTCTGGTACGGAAAAATACTGACACTTGATTTAAAATTTACAGTAGTTTACACACATAACAGTATTTTCAATTTTGAATATTCATCGTTCTCATGTGGAAAATTTGAAAAAGTGTGAGCTGTAAATTCTAATCTCTAAAATCTAAAATGTATTAAATAATATGATTTATGATTTAAAAATTCTAGCTGCCAACTTCCCAGGGCCGGATGAATCTACTACACTTTTGGGATATCCAGTGTCGGATTTTATAGTTGGTACGGGATTTTTAAGAGGAAATCTTGGTAAGTAAAATGTAAAATGTACATTGCACAGCAAAATAAGAGTCAAAATATATTTGCTATTGAGTTGCGTGTGATATAAAACGATAATGTAGTTATTGACTATTGACAATGAATTACAATTGAAAACTAAAGGTGCGACTGTTTGTTGGCTGAGCTGTTGTGGATATTTACGAGTGTGCGTTGATATCGATCGGTCAGTTTGCCCCTCGGAAGAAATATTTAAAAAACTTGGGCAATATATTGAAGAGGAGTTTGATGAGCTGCATCGACTGGGACTGGAAATGGCAACGCTAAAAACGAAGACAACACTGTAGAACTAATTTTATAGTGTAAAATGTAAAATACGTGCACAATTCACAATCGGATGAAATTGACATTGTACACTATGGATTGTTGATAAAATGTATGAAAATGTTTTGTATTATGATTAGGCTGACCCGTTTCCTCTCAAACGTAAAAATCCCGGGTTTTTAGTATTCGATCATGTAGAACTAAGTGAAAGAACGTGTTCTGTGAAGTTTCAAGTCAATCCGAGTTAATTAAGGGTCCTTTAGTAAGGGTCAAAGTCAAAAAAAAATTTAAAGTTTTTGTGGAATTGAAACGCCACTTGCTGAAAATGAACGTTGTTCAGA
>JAQGBH010002894.1:0-22087 GCA_034698265.1 Sminthurinus aureus
GCGGGAAATTTCTAAAGCCTCTCTCTCATAATCTAAGGAATGCCGTAAGGGTAAGAATCTGATGGACTTCTACATATTATTATTTATAGATAAGTAATAATATTTACCCAACAAAGCTTCATGTATGTACTATATTATATTATGTGATAGTTTACAGCAGTGGCGTATAAAAGTAAAGTCTATACCGACCCTTTTGGCTATAAAATCCATATTACAAAAGGCTCCTCTAAAATACATATCGAGGAGTTCAAGGCAACATGGAATTATACTGAGAGTTTTGTATTGGTACCTTAGGTAGTGGAAAAAAAAAATTTGTATGCTATTTGTAATAAGTGTACATAAGTACTATATTATTATACTATACCCTCTCCAGCATTAGGTAAAAAAGGCACATTTTGACTGAAAATTTTTAATCCAAGATTTCCAAAAATGTATGAATGTTAAATTGCCCCATTACATTATCCTAAAACTATGGTAGTCGAGTTTAGCTTTTATATTTCAGTCAAAAAAACAAAACTCAGTTCCATTTTTACTTGAACGTCCCGACACAAAAAATTATTTTTATTTTTCGTTACAAAAAGGCAAACTGGAATGTCCCAGTTTTCTGTATATTATACTTATACTTAAAATCCCTTGGAATTCTATACTACATGCTATATTCTATGTAAGTAAGTACCCATAAAACAACAATAACAAAAGCAAAATGAAGGAATTTTGTATGGTGGTTCTCATTTCTCATATTCTTGAGCTACAGATTGAGTTTCTCAACATAAAGACAAAAACACGAGCCATATTATGGATGTTTTTTCGACTAAAATACACCTCAAATACAAGCACAATTCACAAACTATATACTATTCCATTTTTAATAGTAAAAGGTTTTGACTCCGCCCCTTCCTATGATTTAGCATATAGACATCCTTGAAATTTGTTAACTAAATCATACAAAAGGGGCGGAGTCAAAACCTTTTACTATTTTTAATGGAATAGTAATTTGTTTTAGAATTTTCATCATGAGCCATTATATTTACTCGTCACTTTATTTCCCATGCATATCATATAGCGCTTGTATAATAATAATATTATGCTTTTCTCGTCTCATGTCTCATGTGTGTACAATAAAAACATTAGATCACATTAGATGCATCTTGAAGCATAAATACTTGATCCAAAGCCTCTGATTTCAAAGCACTTGTGGATATTATGGAAAAAATGTAAAATGACATTAAGAATTTTGGATTTTAGAATACCAATTACCGATTTCATTTCAAAAGATTCATTCTTACAGTATAATAATTATTGTATTCACAGTGTCTCATTTTTGTGAGGTGAAAATTAAAGTGAGTTAGAGCGCATTTAAGATTTAAGAATATTTTGACTGTATACAAAATACATTTCTAACTTCTCTAGTTTTGTAAAAAGTTAGAAAAAGGCTCATCGTCAATGGTAAAAGTCTTGACAATTAGTATTAATGGACCAAAATGGGAAAGCTGTCATTTATAAGCTGGTTTATCTTCGCTGCAGTCTGCTGTTTGTTCGCCTACTTTTGTATTCGTTTTAAGAAAAAAAAAGTTTATTTTCAAAATCAATGGAGAGACGTTGAAATAGGTAATGATATTTACATGAAATAATACGTAATACGTATCCTATACACACTACACACATGTATTCTTTTTTACTTTTCTGTAATCTGTACTCTGAACATAATATATGCAATAATATGAAAACCATTTTTACTATATTACAATACCTGCATAATCCTCTCTCTATTTTTAATTCCTGTCGGAAAATGCTCCATATTAAAGTATTATTTTTTTTTCTAGAGAATACAAATGAAGGGTTTCAACCTGGACAGGCAGATTATCCCTCTGAAAATAGTCATCATCAGGCTGCCTTTGGCAATATTTGTCCTTCAGAACCAGAACAACCACAATATCTCGGTATTAAAACTTGTAAATACATAAATATTTTGTACAACACATATATGATAGTTTTCATAGGCAAGACAAACGAACAAAGAACAAAAAAAGCGTTTGTGCCTTTCAAATTCCAAATGATGATTTTTTTACTTTGTACTTTTCAATTAATGAATGATAAATTTTCATTCTCAAACATTTCAGATCCACCTCCGCCTTACGCAATTGCAGTAAAGATGCCGATTCCCCAGAAATAATACTCATCAATCTTTTCTGTTTTGTTTATTTATGCGGTTTACCAAAAATCATCTCGCTTTATAATTTTATGTTCTTCAATAAAAGGAATGCAGCTGCCAAACATTTTGAACTGAAGTTTGTTGTGCTAAGACTTCTATTTTCTATTATGTATAAGCTAGACATTACTAATTTAAATAAGAAGTAATTGCCATTGTTAATTGTTATCGATCGATTTCATACGCCGTCTTGTAATATGTTTCTAAGATTTATACATAGGTGTATAGGGAACAAAAAATTACACACAGGACGAGTTTTATTTTTTGTATTATATAAGTAGACTTAAATAACAATAAAGAAATGGAAATTAGACTTTTGAGATAAAACGCAAGATTATATTATACAATTTTAAATGCGCAATCTACATACGTACAACTTAATGAATATCAAGAATCAAGAGTCTCCTTCACTTGGTCCAGCAAAGAATAGAGTAAAAACCGAGTGCCTGCAACATATTATTATTATTTAGAAGTACTATGTATGATGTATTATGCGTGTAATAATATAAGTAATCAGACATGATTGATGATTAAATATTATTATATAGATTATAGATACAATCTAACATATACATATGTCAGAGAATAGGTTTTTGTAAATGTATTTGTGATTATATTTATAGTCATGATTGTTGAGTGTTGAGTGTGCAGATAGAGAAGTATAGATTTATAAATCGGCATAAATATGAAAATGTAAATATCGAGGGTTTGTTACCTATTTCCTGTATTCTACAATATTTTCTGTCAACTACAATTGATTATTCAAAGATTTTTTAAGCGAGATTGACACGTCTTAGAAAGCAAATAACAAAAAATAAACATGATTGTTTCGACTGAATCGATATTATTTTGAATTTTAAAACTTAGGTGTGTCATAATATATATTATGAATTATGAGCTATGAGCTGTGTCAGATTTGCGCTAACACAGGACTCTGGGATTTCATGTGAAATCTTTGATATTTGTTGGTGTAAGTTTTTTTCTCACCTTTGATCAGTGCCAATTCAATTGTCAATACTTAGGTATATAATATATTTTTAAACAGAATGGACAAGATTTACTACTTTTCTCTGGACTTCGAATTGGACTGATATTTTAATTAATAAGAAAAAATAATGTAACGTCATCATGAAAATAATCATTGTTGTTGCTGTTTAGAACTTAAAATCTGAAATGCATGATTTGTATCTTATAGTTTACAGAAGTCAGAATTCAGGCGGTTGTACACATTACACATACGAAAGTCAACTGCTTTGGTGCTTTATAATACTTTTTGTACTCTCTACTATAAACTATAATATATAATATTATAGTATACGTATTTGATGTACATGCTACTGTAAAGATTGAAAAAGTGCCCTTTGATGTATTTTTACGAGAAATACAAGAAAATCTTGTATTTATTTTAGATTTTTATATTCAAACCAGTTTAGTAGTGTAATAGTATGAAATCTGCTACTGAAACTGTACTTTTCAAATGATTATTCACATTCACAAAAGAATTTTTTATGCAAAAGAGCTTTAAATAGTAACAGTGAGATTATTATTCATAAAAGCTAAATGTTATAACAAAAAGTGTGTTGTGTGTTTTGTATTATAATACTATGTTTTGCATATTTGAGCGTACGAAAAAAAAACCAATACGATGAATCATGAATAAAACGTAATTAATTTAATGTTTGTACAGATACGAAATACAAATTGAATGTGTTGACCTTTTTATTAATTATTATTAATTCTGCATTTGATGGGAAAATGCGAAACATTGCTGGAAATATTCCCCTAGCTTTCAGAATTCATTTTAATTTAGAATCCAAGTGTTGACATTTTGTCTTCTCTAATTTTATGTAAATTCTAGGTTTTAAATATAAATATGAGCAAACCAACTACAAGATAATTGAATAACTTTGTTCAAAATGTTAAGTATTTTGAAAAGATAATAATTAGTAAAAATTCTAGTTTTTTCCATTTTCTGTTTCACTTCTGATGATAAAATGCCTAAATAATACATAATAGCGTAAAATCCAAAACCATAAAACATGAAACAAAACTTGAACAAACGTTGTAGAAAAAAAGTTTGAAGATTATTACTCTTGACTCTCCGAATTACAATACGGAGAGTAAGAGTCAAGATGTTGATTGGTGGTGATTACCAACCAGAACGATGGCAATCGGAGTGTCTGTATAACTTGAGCCACTTTGAGATTCGTTATTGTTATTATTGTTTGATGGCACAGCTTGAGGTTGTTGTTGTTGTTGTGGTGGTAGTTGAGCTGTTGTGGGTAATCCATTTAATCTATTATTATTATTATTGCTGTGATTTGTGTCCGTTCCAGTTCTCGTTCTACTTCGACTTGTACTACGCGGAGCAGTTGATCGAGTTGTATAATATCGAGATTGTATTGGAATGCTCATTAGTGGTGTTAAATTCACAATGTTGTTAGTAGGAGGATTCCTGTTGTCATTTACTCCCTGACCATTTTCATTGTGTCTCTGTGTAGAAGTTCCACCGGTGACCTGAGCGATGGCATTTGCAGCTTCATGTACACGAACACTCAATCTTCTGGCATACTCATTTCTCCTTAAACCGTTTGTTAGGACCAGAGATGCTGCTGCCTGTTGCTGTTGACTTCTGATAAATAGTCAAGATAACAAGTCAAGTGTTAGCGTAATATTATATTAGAATTGCAAATGTAGAGTCAAAGTCTGTGGCAGCCACAGAAAGAAGTAGAAGAATTTTAGTTGGTTTATGAGTTGAGGATATCGGTAAGATGATGGGAAATTAATTACCGGATTGTTGGCATCAGTCCTGCTGCTACTAATTGTGGGATTCCAAGGACAGGTTGAGTCGGATTCCGTCGAGCGGGAGGAGGAACCACATTTGGAGTAGGATTTTGACTATTTTGAGTTGCTGTTGGGACTGGGACGGGAGCTGGAACCGGAACCGGATTTGCCCTTCGATTTCTCGCTGTCAGAATTGGAAGGCCGTTGTTGAGCTCGATCATTTGACTGTAACAAAAGGAAAAAGAAATAAAAAAAGACCTTTAAATTCTACTACAAACTTTGGTATGACATTAAAAAGAGGCTATGTAAAATGTAAAATGTCAAAGTACATGTCATCTGGGTCAAAATTGTCGGGGTCCATTCCAATGAGCCCCGCAACATTAATTCGCCGTGCGAGATCCAGTAAAGCCCGTCGATCTCTTCGCTGAAAAACACGTAAAATGACAACAAATTATATAAGGAAAAAAGTAGATGAGCTCCTAGTGCAAAAAACTGTGTATTGTTGGACTGTGGAAAAAAGTATAAATCTGCACAATGATGATTGCATTTGTTTGACAACTTACTAAAACACAAGAAATGATCTGCTGAATCTGGTTTGCTCTGGCTTGGTGTAAAATGAGATTTGAATCTGGGTCTGTTGTTGCTTGAGGGAGACTGCTTTCACTTAAACTCTGATTTTGTCCCCCTTTGAATTTCTTGAGACTAGTCACGGATTTTGGCAGAGCTTGACGCATTTGATAATGTTTAATTTGCTGTTTGATGAGACCGAGTGGTTTCGAGTATAGCGATTTTTTGAATCTGGTTCCAGGAAGTTTGGGTAGCTCTCCATTTTCAAGCAGAGGAAGAGAGTTGTGTAATTTGACTTTGGCTTGAGCATTCAGCCGCTGTCTCATCTTTTCACTTTCCACGTAAGACTGTGCCTCGGTGGGTCCAGATGGATTCAAATTTCGGTTGTAATTCTGATTTATGCGGAGATCAAGATGAAAGTTTCCGGGTGGGAAAAAGAGCGTTTCACTGTCTGATCTCTGATTCAAATTGACAATCCGCCATCTTCTCTGCGGATTAGCTGGTTCGTGATTAATTTGATTCTTCTTCTTGCGGAAAAAACTGGGTTCAGTTGGTTTGAAAATGAACTCGTGAATATTTAGCCGGAGGCCGTTGTGAAATGGATTTGAGTCATCTTTGCGAAGGTACGCACGATACTCTTCACGCACAGTTCTGTTTTTGGACACGAGATACATCCTATAGATCAACATGATGATTCCCGTCTGAGGAAAGGACAAGAGAACACCGCCCATAAAAAGGAGGAAACAGGGACCATTGAAATCCGAACGGAGGAAAAATCCCGATCCGGAACTACTCTCAATTGACTTGATGACCAGGGAGAGGCCCACAACAACCAGGTAAATTGACAGAACAGAAGAGGTCACATTGAATGACAAATATTGACGGAAATTTCTGCTTCCTATGCAAATGCCCCCGATTAACAAGTGCATATCTTGGCGACGTATGCAGACGTCACATCGTAAACCTTAAAATATAAAATACAAATAAATTATACAACTAACAATAAGTGAAGACAGTGCGATCTCAATTTTAAATCTCCAGGAATGAATTATTGTAAATTTACAGTGATAACAACGGGCCGGTCTGGTAGCGTGACATTTTCTGCACCAACGAGGACGTGTCACGGGGTCATCAGGAGCTAAACTCGACCTCCGCAACTCTAGCAAATACTGATTCAAATTGAAATCCTTTGGAATGACCCCGGGGTCCGTTAAACTAGTCCACAAAAGTAACACAACAGAAATGAGAACCAATCCTTCACCCAACCAAAAACATCCAACTGAAAAATTATGCTCAATCAACCATTTTCTAAAAAGATGAAAAAACGACAAGAGAATATTTCAATCATTAGTTTTGATTCAGTATTCACATTTCATGTAACGAAAAAATATTGTGTATATTTGAATAGTTCCATTACAGAAAAATCAGGATCCCAGAAATCGTGGTAAAACAAAAGAGAACAAAAATCAGTTTTCCGATCTGCGGTCCAATCACAATCACCTGAAATGAACAACAAAAAACCACTGTCAAAATCATCTCCTTTTAAAAAATCATGTAATTTTTTGATAATCAATAATAAAATCTAATGTAATGGAGGGGAAAGAAATGGAAAATGGAACTGACCCCATTAAAGAATGGTTTGTATTTTCCATATCTGCGGTTTGTCTCTTGAGCACTAGGAAAGCCAGCAAAAAGATCGTCCTCCTCGGCATTTGTGACGAGAAGTTGCTCCACATTTCCAACGCCGTCATCAACATCAACAATTTCATACTGAACCCCGGAATTTGGGACTGTGGGATTTAAATTTCCATCCAGATCAATGTCCATTTATATCAAACTTATCTTGACTTGCTAAAAACTCTCAATCTTCTTAAATTCCTCCTCTTTGGTCCTCCAGCAGGCGTCGATCCATTCATCATCCTCATTTTTCGTCCTCTTCAACACTCAACACTCTACACACATTTTTTACACTTTACACACTCGTCATTTGTCATCGTACTTTTGCAGACTTTTACATTTCACATAAAACACTTTGAAATAAAAAACACATAATATTATATTGTGTTGTGTGCTCATTGGCATTGTTCATTCAATGTTGCAAATCCACAAAATTTTTATTTCGCTCTGCTGTGACAACAAAAATTGTGCTCTGAACTCTGAACTCTGAAATCAAAACTGACTGCACGCTGCACGCAGTAAAATGAATCATAAATGAATCATCAATCCAAGATCCAAGATCCGATCGACATGTCACAAAATGGAATGAAATGAGCAAAACGGGATCAAAATCCGAAACCATCCTCCGAAATTTATTTCACACAAATGTCACTTCAAAACCCAAAAGTTACAAATAATTATTATTGAAAACAAAATTACATGAATCATAAAAAGATACAGTAGTAAATATTTAGCAAAAATGATTTTCCGATTCATCTCCGTTTCACGTTGTCTGTTGAAAATCTCTATGAATCAATTTTCTGTGGAATTTTTTGATCTGCACTTGGACGATTTTTGTCGTTGTTCTCGTTTTCATTTTGTTGCTGATTTGGCTGCGGGATTTCCTGTTGCTGCGGAGCTGGAGATTGGTGTATGGTTGTTCTGTGGTTGTTGAGCGTTGTTTGTGTGTCCGTTGGCGGTTGAATTGGCTGCAGAGGCGAAAGTCCGTCAAAATCCGTGTCTGAGGGCTCGAGCATCCAAATCCCAAATTTCCCGTCAAAATCACTTTCTTCTCTTTTCACCTTTTTCACGTGATGTTCAATGAGTTTGAGGAGATGAGTGGCGAGAGTGTAGAAACCCAACTCCAAAAACAGGATCCCCAGAGAAAATTGGATGAGAGATTCCTGAAGTTGAGTCATTCCTTCTCGAAGTGCCCAAATGCAGTTCTGTGTGTTTGCAGAAATCAAAAATCATGAAAAATGGTCAAATTGTGGATTTCATATTTCATATCTGAGCAGAAAGATGATAAAAATAAATTGCAAGTTTTACTTTGTCCCAGGTGAATCCTGTGAGCATTTTGATTTGTTGGGCGTTGAGATCCTGAAATGTTTGATTACGAACAAGTTTTTTGCAGCTGGCAAATGTTGGTGAATTTGTTTTGCAGCAGGAAACGGGAATGCATTTGCAGGCGGAGTGAACCCAGTCCTTGAAATCATTCACAGAACAACACTCGAGTTCGGTTTGGAGCGAGTCCCACAAAATCCCAGTTTTATTCCACATCCCCGACATTTCCGCCCGCTTCTCAAAAAACACAGACTCCATTTTGAACAGTTGCACGTATTTGGAAAGAAATGGCGTCGGATGTAAAAGAGCACCCCAAATCACTGCAAATCCTTTCAGCGAAATCGAACCTCCAAAAAAACTTCTGTACTGTGCAGCTTTAATTACTTTTACTCATTTCAATTTAATACTGTGTTGAAAATATTGAAGGAGGAAAAAATAAATAAATTACAGAGTTGAAGATGAGCGGAAAGTGGAAAAAAGCGCCGAGGATTCCGATGAAAGAGCACAAAATGACGACAGCGGAAGAGACGACGATGCTCAAAAGCCCGATGCTGTCGAAAGCAACTTCTTTTCGGATGAACAGGGAAACTTTGTTGGACTTGATGTGCGCCAGAATTGTGTAAAGGATCACGCCGATCCCCCAAAACTGAAACACGGCAATCTTTGTTAAAACACACGATTCAAACTGCATCTCAGTTAAAACTTGACGAAATTCTCAATGACTTAAAACTCACCAAAAGAATGACGTTGAGAACAGCGAAAATCCGAAGGGTCTTTTTCAAAAAAACTTCTCTGATTCGAATCCTCATCTTGTCTTGTTCAGCTTTCAACTCCACCATTCGAATATGAACAAATCAATGTAATGTAAAGCATGCAGAATGCAGAAGATCCTTGAGAATTTTATTTAAAATTTTTCATCAGCAAAAAAACACGAAACCCGACTCAAGAAATCCAACACAAAACTACCAAAAATCAAATGGATTTATAATTATTTTAGTTTCCGTTTACACGGATATTTAATTTTACACGGAGAAAACGGAAACCTGATCTGTTTTAAAAAAATTTTATCAACAAACAACATTAACTTGTCTTGAAAATCGAGCTCTCCTGGAGTCTAGGTACCAAGACACAAATTTTAAATAAACACGACGTCAAACTTGAGCAAAGTTTTTAATTAAATTAGTGGTAATTTTTCATTAAAATTTTAAGCGGCGTCGAAGTCAAGCAGATTTTTTAGTATTTTTTCTGCTCAATTTTCACAGAAATTTCAAACGGCGTCGAAGTCTTACAAGATTTTAATATTTTTTCGACTCAATTTGCACAGCAATTTTGAGCGGCGTTGAACATGAGCAGCTGAAAAAACTTTGCTTTATGGTTTTAAGTTTCAAAAATAATAGAAAATCATGTTTTAATGGGAAAAAAACTACTTTTGCAGCGTATTTTTGGTTCGTTTAATTTTATGACAATTCTGTATCTCAGTTTTATTGTTCGTAAATACTGTTCTAAATCTATTTTCTATGTTCTCATCATCAGCAATCTTAGTTATCATTTCGTCTTTAATCATTTTACAATAATACTTATTATTTATCAATGATTACAAATCATAAATTATTACCTCCTTGAAATAAACTAAATTCTAAACTATGGTACAAGTTGAAAATATTCTAAACGGAAAATGGAAACAAGGCCGTCGGTAAAACAAGCTCAAGGTTTGTTTCGGGTCAAAGGTCAATCTAGAGGAATGATCAAAGGTAAAAAAAACACGTATGTGTTTTTGTATTTGAGCTCCGGGGGATAAAAAATTGGTGAAAGATGAATTTCTTTTTTGAAAGTTGATATTGGAATAGAATGTCAACGTTTCAGTTTCACAAGATTCTTTTTTTCGTTGGTCTTTTTTTGAGGACTTTAATTCGTGATCGATTGGCCACGAGTCGATCGAGTTGTTCAAGCTCGTCAATTTCCCTCTCTTCGTCCTCTTTTTCTTCCCGTTCTTCTTGTTCTAGTTCTTGTTGGGATTCGCTGGTGAGATGGTGATGGTGATGCTGGTGATGATGCTCACTTTTATTGTCTTGCGTTTCTTGAGGCGGAGGGGTTGGAGGTTCGGTGTCGGGGTGATGGGCGATGGGATGGCTCGGGACTGGGAAAATGGCGGATCCGGTATTCAAAATAATGTCAATGTCCTTTTGACTCCTGCTCAACGTTGAGTAGCCCCGGAAATGATAGACCGAGTGACGAGTTGTTTCGTCGTGGTAGTCAAAATAGTTGATGCCCAAATTTCGTGCGAGGATTCGTCCAAGAACTCTTAAAACTGCTTCGTTATTCGTCATCCGAGTGATCGTTATGTCGTCCAGCAAATAACTAAACACAACCACAAAAAACACAAATTGTTATTCACAAATCACAATTGAAATGCACTCAAAAATGGGATTCATGTTTGATTATCAAGTTATTGACTCACCCGCCGAGGATCAGGTAGAAATGTTCCGTTTGGACAGAGTCTATTTTCCTCTGGAGTCGAATGTACACGTTGTAAATGTCCTGCTCAACCACCACTTTTTTACTCGGTGCCAGTCTCAACAGATAACCCGCTTCCTATTTTCAACACAAAATTTCATCATTAAAAACCAGGAAATTCAAAAATAATAATAATAATTTTGTGCCTCTGCAAGTTTTTCAAGTCCGTTGAAAAGCCAAAAATAAAATGTACATAATTTATAATGAGGATGAGATTTGATCAAGAAAAGGTGCAAAACAGGAATGTCAACTGACATTCCGCTTTTGACGTCTCAACTCAACTCTCAAAACTGAGCTCACCAAAGACAAAACTAACATGACAGTTTTTCACTCCGCAGTCAGAATTTAGATGCAATTCAACACAGATAAAATAAAACGCTTTTTACCTTCAACGTAAAAATCTCAGCGTATTTACACAAGAAGAACAAATAACAAAGGAATCTTTTGTTTCTCACCCTGTCAAATTTACTTGGAAAGAAAAAGACAAAAGACAAAAGGAGAAACGAGAAATGCCTCATAAAATATTCAAGTTCATTTTTTACACGAGACTGAACATTTCATTTCTGTTTTCCCAACTCAGCTCTTGTCAGAACAAGACGCTTTTCTTTTGTTCTTTTTTCATTCTTCTCCACAGACTTTAGAAAGTACAATAGGAAATAGAAAAATTAAAGTCTCTAAAGTTTAGTCAGTTAATGATGAATGATGATAAATACAAAAACAAAAAACAAACAAACGTACGGAAATTTCATTAAAAATTTTAAATGTACGTTTATTCCTTCAGTTGGATCTTTATAAAGATGTTGATCATCTTGCGCAATTTAAGGAATGAAGAAAAAGGGACTTGAATTGTGAATTTGTGAATAAATAATAATAAATAATAAAATGAAATTTATGAATAATTCCAAGACGGTTCTTTGTTGAGATGATGCTGTTCGATGTTCGCCTAGAGATGAATTAATGATTTTAATTAGTGGGTTTTTTTTCGAATTATTATCATTATTATATTATTTTTTTTGTTCGTAGTGGTCCTATGTACAATATAGTATTTTTTACAATGTAGGTGATGACGTCAAACTCTGTGAGGATCCCTAAAACCACGTCCTTCCGCCTCTCCACACTCACACTAGAGGGCGTTGAGGATGACTTCTTTTTCTTTGTCTTTTGGCCACACTCAAAGATTTGTTGAACAACGATGCAAATCCAATGCTCTCTCAAAAAAAATTCCCCTGAAAAATTAATAATTCAATGGCAAATAATGGGAATAATTAATAATGATTCCCATAATTCATTGGCCTGAGGCTTGAGGTTGTTCAGAGTTCAGTCTATTTATGACACTTGTAAAACCTAACCGCAAAAAGAAACGATTCCAGTCCTTTGATTGTACATTGTCATTTATTATTTATTAAATCAAAATCAAAAAACATTTTATAAAATTGATCGTAGATGTAAAACAAAGCCTCTTACATAAATATAAATATAAATATGTATACACATGTAATGTGTATAAATTAAAAATGGATACTTAAAAAATTGTTCATGTTGTAAAAAAATTAAAATGGTCAGTTTTCAACGTCTATAAGCTCATCTTCGGAATTTTCTTCATCATCACCATTACCCCAATTGTTTCTGTTTCTTCTTGCTTCTAATATGTCTGGATCATCATCATCGTCATCTTCTTCAACATTCTCTAGTGGAGCCTCAAATTTGAACTGTAAAACAAATACAAATAAAAAGATTAGATAAATTGACCCAAAAAAACTAAAACTAAAAAGAGTAGAATTTTATACAATTTGACACATTCATGATTCATGATACAAAAATAGGAAATGGAGATGAAAAATATAGAATTTTAAACTTACGTAACCGTCAGCAAAAACAACTCTTGGTGTGTCTCTAATTGTCGTTTCATTCGGGATTCTGGAGTTGAATCCTTCATTAATCCGATCCAACAGTGCAGCCTCATCCTCATTCGGTAAATTCAGATTTTCGGCCACCATCATTCTTGCAATTTGTTCAATAGCCTCTTGAGAAAAATTAAATAGTGGAAACATCTCTGCAACATTGAATAATTTTCCAGGGGCGGAAAACCATGTAAATACTCTTTTTACACGTCGCCCCAGGGCGGAGGCATTCGAAGATGCTTTTGGACCCTCACCCAAACATGAGGGCTCCAAAAAGTATGCTCTTTTTGGATCTAAATTATGACGGGGCTATATAAATAATAAATAAAACATATTATAATTATTATTTGAAAAAACATGTAAACATAATAATATATTGTACAAATGAAAATGTATTTTCCCGTAATCAAAAGCAAATGACTCAAAACTCAAAGTAAATAAAATTGCATTTTACTGTTTTTTTTAAATACTTACCATGTCTAGCATGTGAGATCTGTACGATGGACAACCAGTTCCCTTTAAAATGGATTTGATCAAAGGAATTACATGGTCAAGAACAGTGGGACAAGAACTACATCCGACGTAACATTCTCCGCACGGAATTTGTGTTGTTGGATCGCAACGGTCACAGGGAAATACATAGATATGACCTATAAAACCAAAACAAATATTGTCATGTAATATTATCACATTTACAAGTGTGTGATTATAAATTATAATGCAAAATAATCAAGTTTTTTTCATTTTCATGACAAATAACAATTTAGTTTTTACTTA
This sequence comes from Sminthurinus aureus, assembly GCA_034698265.1. Taxonomy (NCBI): domain Eukaryota; kingdom Metazoa; phylum Arthropoda; class Collembola; order Symphypleona; family Katiannidae; genus Sminthurinus; species Sminthurinus aureus. The sequence goes on from JAQGBH010002894.1 coordinate 13,753, forward strand.
CAAGTATTAGGAGTGGGCTGAAAATCAACATTTTCAGCATAAAAAACATCTCTCAGATGTTCAGCTGTATCCAATACATGTTGAAGAATTTCACGCTCATCTACCTGCAATAATGATAAAATAAAAACATTGAACATTTTGTCCCTTCAAGTATAATGTACAATAATATGTACACATGTCATCTCATAAAAATGATGAAAATAATGATTTTACTTTTATAGTTTTATCATAATAATAATTTAGTTCTTACCGCTAATGGACGGAGGTTTCGTCTCCGTTCTTCAGCTCTAAGATGAGAATTAATCCGACGACGTGGAAAACGCCCTGTGCAATATCCGCATTCGACTAGTTCGTGTGTTTCCATGTGACGGACCAAATTTCCACTCTGATGACTCGAATAGGAACAAAAATGACATTTGTATTTTTTCTCCTCGCTTGAATGAATTTCCATGTGAATTTTGAAACCTCCAGTCAATTTTGTCTTGTGAATGAGTTGATGTTTTGTCAAGTGTCCAGATTGTCTAAAAGAAGCTTCACAATTTGGCTCTTGACATTTGAACGGTCGCTCATTCAAATGAGTTCGGATGTGACGAACCAAACCACCATGCAAATGACTTGAATATTCACAAAAATGACATTTGTATTTTTTCTCCTCGCTTGAATGAATTTCCATGTGGTTTTTCAAAGCTGAAGTCCATTTTGTCTTGAATCCACATTTTGGATGAGGACAAACTAGATTTTTCTCTTCTAAATGAATCTTCACATGTCGAGTCAAATGATTTTTCTGTTTGGTTGAATATTCACAATTTTCATGTGGACATTCAAAAGGCCTCAATTCAGAATGGGCGATGTTCACATGGCGAGTCAAATTTGATTTTGTGTGAGTTTTGAATGGACAAGCAGAACAGGAAAATTTCTTGTCCTTTTCCTTGTGGACCAGTTGATGTCTTTTCAAGTGTCCATATGATACAAAAGCAGCTTCGCAGTTTGGCTCTTGACATTTGAACGGTCGCTCATTCAAATGAGTTCGGATGTGGTCATTGAGATGGGATTTGTGAGCAGTAGAAAAATCACAAAAATTACAGTGATGATCTTTTTGGCCCGTGTGGATTTTCACATGTCGTTTCAGTTGACTCGAAAACGAGAATTCCTTTTGGCAATAATCGCAAGTAAAAATGGGTTTTTCATCATCCTTTCCCTGGTTCAATTTGGATTTGGATTTTTCACTACTCATTTTCTGTTTGGAAATTATTTTAAAAAGGACCAATTAGCAATAACCAATAATAAATAATTTAGTATGACAAAAAGTAGTACAAAATACAGAATTTATACTTATATTTAAAAAGACCAAACATTTTTACGAATGGTAAACTTTTTTGTAATAATATGACATAATATTGTAAATGATTAAAACATCAAACTATTTCAATGTACAGATTTAATTATAAATTAGTATTATACAAAAAAATGTAATTACCAAAGCAGCATCCGCTTTTCTCTGGTCTTCTTTACTAATCCGAACTCTAACCTGGAGAAGATTCTTTTTAGAAAAATAAAAATTATTATGATAAATGATCAAATAAAGTTGAATACTGAATTTTATAAGTGGAATAAAAATTATAGGTTCAGAATTCAAAAGTAATGCAAATAAAATTTTCGTCTATTGTTACCTTTGTCTTCGCCGTTTGGTTCGACATTTTTCCTTTATATTTGAACAAGTGAGTGAATAAATAACGGTCCCAATGTGTGATGATTGTACAATGTAATTAATTCCAAGTTTAAGTAAAAAACAGGACAGCTGAATTTTTTGGATTTGAAATATTGATGGACGGAAATTCTAGCTAGAATAAACTTGGACTGAATGTATCTTAAGAAAACCCTTTTTACATTGTCAACTCTAAACTTTAATCCTCTTAAATTTTACAAGTGTCATAAATAGACTGAGGTCTGAACAACCTCAAGCCTCAGGCCAATGAATTATGGGAATCAAGTCAGCCTCCGGCCTCCAGGAGGCTAACTTTTACACCTTAATGGAAATTGAGATTATTTGATTATTAACTAAATATTGATTATTAATACTTTATTAATACTCCAAGAGCACGCCTTTGAATAAATTTATTAATAAATTTATTAATTTTATAAATTTATTATTCTGTGTGTGGAGTATACAAAATACATCTATATGACTGGGCAACCAACCAAGTTTTGTATCAAATTTTACAATCCGAAAGTTCCGGAAGATGGCTCCATTTTTACCCAAAGTGTCTTCACTGGACAAACTCCCGTTCGCCAGTTTACTCTCCAAATGAGATCGAGACGTTACTCCCAAAATTACGTTTCCACTTGAACTTGGCTGATTATTAATTGTTTTGGCTGAGGAGCCAGTTGAATCCTTTGAATTTGAATTTGGTGGGAGGGAAAGTTGGACAACTCCCTTGTCCATTTGCATTTCTTTTAGGGCGTCAATTGCATCTTGGATGCTATTAGATAAATTAGTGTAATTACATTTTCCAAGTGGACTGTTTAATTGGAAGTTAAGATTACTTTTTATAATAAAAATATAACCACCTCATGTCGGGGTCTAAAATGGCGGGAAATTGTATTTTGATGTCACCCACGACCTGCTCCTTCCACCACGGACTTTCTTCCTCTTGATCCTTGCTGCTGAGATTTGCGCCGGGTGCTCCATCTGTGATCGGTGACAGAGAAGCACAGTTACCGAACTCTCTCCGCATCCAGTCATTCTTGAGGAACTCAACACCCACCCTCGAGTGTAAAACTAGACTTTCTTCTAAAATCACTACAATTCTTCGTTCAACAGTTTCTTGCGAGTCCAGCCAACCAAAATCCGCGATGGCGTCCGCAGCGGCGCACAAAACAGCGCCACCTCTCTCACTACAAAAAAATCCTGTAATATTTTGTAAGTAAAAGCTAGCAGAATAAAGCAGAATATAGCAGAATAATTTTACAATTCATTGGCCTGAGGCTTGAGGTTGTTCAGAGTTCAGAGCTCAGTCTATTTATGTCACTTGTAAAACCTTGACCGCAAAAAGAAACGATTCCAGTCCTTTGATTGTACATTATCATTTATCATTTATTATTCATTATTCCGGCCATCAAAAATCAAAAAATTTTTGTAAAATTAATCGTAGATATATTATAACAAAACCCCTATAGGGTAATAGACTAAAAAAATGTCTTCATAATAAAAATCTGTATAAAACATTAAAAAAGGATACTTAAAAAATTATTCATGTTGTACAAAAAAAACCTCAAGCCTCAGGCCAATGAATTGTGAAACTATTCTGTGTGTGGAGTATACAAAATACATCTATATGACTGGGCAACCTTTAAAGAAATGATTTGTTAGTGATTGCTCGAAAACTAAAAATAATAACTCAATACCTTTCTGAATGAGATGGCGGGTCATTTGATAAGAACGGCATTCCTCAATTTCATAATTCCCGCTTATTTTAATTTTAATTTTGGACTTGGATTCTGTTTCACTTGGAGTTTTAGTATTTTGAACATTTGCAATGACGACGAGCGTCTCGTGATCAAGTTGATTTAATTCCATTGCCAATTCCAGTTCTGAAATGGAAATCGAAGAGCAGACGATCATGTCAATTTTATCTGCGAGTTGATCCTTGATTTCACAGAGGACACTTTTACAAGATTTACAGCATTTGCTTGGTTCGTTATTGTGGATTTGATGTGAATTTGGGATGATCTCGGAAATTTCATGCATCAAACTTTGTTCATTTGCTTCCCGCTCCTGATTTTGTGATTGGTCAACGTGGACGAGGAAAGAGGAGAGACTCGTGGCCATTTTGGAGTACATTTCCGTTCCGACGTCATTCCCGACGCAGATGGACGGATGTCCTTGAACAGTGGCCACGAGGGAGCCCGAAAGGCCCAAAGATGAATTTGAGTGGAGCAAAAGACGCTCGTTCTTGTTCTGATTGAGGTCGGAGGAATTTGGTTGTTGCTCTGAATTTGCAAGTTGTCGGATGCTCCTTCGGATTTTGATGGATCCACTCGGATTCAAATACTCACATTTGGCGAATATTTTGATCCTGTCATTTGCAGTTGAAGTTGAAGTTGAGCTGGAGGCGGGTAAAATGTTTCGGATCGGGAGAAGCGGCGACGGAGAGCTGTCTTGGCCCACTGTGTTGAGGATTCCTCCGTTTGGAATTGTGCACGTGAAGGGTGACTTGGGGCATTTTTTCACAGGTTTGGATTTAGAGGCCGAGTCGAAAGCTTGGATCGTGTCTTTGAGACTGAATCGGTTGAGAAGAGGACACAACTGGTTCATTTTCTGCAGCCACGGCACCCATTTTTCCTTGGGAATGGCCAGAAATTTCTTGCGGGCATCCGAGTACATGCAAACGTACGGGGATTTGTCACTCCTGGAATCCAATGAGCCCGGAGGATCGTCCGGAGATTCCTGGAGAAGAAAACGAGGGTGATGAATGGACATGAGGTGACATTTCTGCCACATGTGAGATAGACCGATGACCTGGGTCAACTCTTCCACTTGGATTTCATCCCCTGTTTTCCTCCTCTCTCCGCCTGATCCTGATGACGATACGTTTTGAGCATTTGAGTGTGGATTGTGAGCCAGGATTCTTTTTTTCTGATGATTGGCTGATGAGGAATCAGACTCGAGCCATTGACTAAAAACCGCGAGTTTCACCTTGATTTCATCATTCAATTCCTCTCCACTCTTTTCATTTGGACCTCTCAACTCCTTTTCATTTTGTGGAATTTGACTAGAAGAGCTTGCTGAAGCATCCTCAACTTCTAAACAAACAGGAATCGAAGGTTCTTCTTGTTGATTCCCTTGCGTTGCTGTGTAAAAATGATCATAGAAGAGTCAATTTAAAAAAATAAAAGTGAATAATAGAAAATAGAAATACAGAATTCAGATTTTAGATTAATTGACTTGAGTTTATTAAATTTTCTACCTGTTGAATTCACTTCCGGTCCATCTACAATTTCCACTTCCTTTTCCTCCTTTGCACTTTTATTATCCATTTTTTTACAAAATATTATATAAATTTATACTTTTCAAAGAACACACGGGACACGGGTTTCCCTCAACTCTCAACAATACAATACACAATAGTCAATAATAGCACGGCAATTGCACGGCCGTGGGCAAGTAAACAATAGAACAGAAATTTTTCATTTTTATAGTTTGTAGAAAATTGGATATTGGATATTGGATACAACATTTGTCTGGCCAAATCAAATCGCAAATCTAACCATGCCATGTCAACGAGAAAATAGTCAGTGAGTCCTTGCTTTTATCCGATATAAAACTTTTGGACTGGAATCCAGTCACTGGATTACTAAAATCGGAAATCGGAATTAGTCAAGCATACACAGATTTGTAGTGCCTGAACATGCGAAAAAGTGCTATTTCTTGACCAAAATACCTGTCAATTTTCGTAGGAATTTTAAGCGGCGTCGAAGTTGAGCATGAGTTTTATCTTAATTTCTCTTTAGAAATAATTGGGCATTACATATTAGCAATGACTATATTTATTATTCCTTATTAATTATTAATTAATATTATTCAACATAATTGGAGAGAAAAGAGAAGATATTGAAATTTGGAGAAAGGAAAAAAGAAAAAAAGAGTTTTTGACCAAATAATTTAATTGGCTGTGGTAGGTTTGATTTGTTTTGATAATATTTGATATCAACAACGTGACTTGACTTTTGACTTTTGTAAAAAACGGAACTTGATTTGCATTGAGCACATTTACAATGCAATTTTGTATTTTGATGGATAAAAATGCGGAGTGATTGGACTGACCCTTGAAATGATGAGTTCCTGATGAGTGAATTTTCCGAGCGAGCACATGAGCCCGCAAAAGATGAGAATGACCAAGACGCAGACCGGAAATGAGAAGACGCCAGAGAGAAAAAACCAAACAACTGCCGTCAGCACCGTCACAATTATTATCACTGAACCCACGTAAACTCTGCAACAATACAACAACAGATTAGAAACTAGAATCCGAGTAAATCAATTTGTAACAATAAAAAATAGTGGTAAAAAAACTATGAGTTTTACCGTCCGCTTCTGAGTTGTAAATAGTAAAATCCGTTGCCCAAGTTTTCGAATGGCCACACCTTGTTTTGATGAAGATGAAGACAAAATTCCTCTTCAGCTGTGTATTTTCTTGAATTTCTCCATCGTTTCCAAAGAGTTTCACGGGTAATTATCATAATAGTCCAATCGGATCATCACTTTTTCTCACCACTTTCAACACACGAGTCCAAATACAAAGATGAAAATGAGTGAATTCCGTTCCGCGATGGGACAAAAAAGAGGTGGAGAAAGAGAAACTGTTTCTGTCTCGCTTTGAGTCCTCCGAGCACAGATTCGCCAAGTCCTCCGATGAAATATCTACTGCTATTGTTAAATTTATTGCTTCTAAACACTATTCGACGTCGAGAGCTCATTTGAATTAATACTGCAGAATTTCAACAATTATTATTATTTATTATTTTTATTGAATCTCTAGACTAGAAAACGGCGGATATTTTTTCTACTTGTTTGTTTAATAAGGAAAAAAGATAATAAAAATGGCGGTTGTCCAAGTTGATCCGAGTCCAAGTCCACGTCAACCCGAGCCAAAGGAATAAAATAAATTGATCAAGTTTGTTAAATTGGAAGTTGAAATTGGGTCTGATTCTGGTGGATATTTTGGATCCGGGTTTCTTCTTGTCCTCGGTGTTACGAAAAGAGTAGTGGAGCACAAAAATTTTCATGGTGACACGTGACCCTAATTAACTACACTGTACTCTATTCTGCTCTGTTGCTCACTCTTGAAGAGGTTGAGGATGAATTCATAGTTCGCAAGCAGAGATCAACAATGTACAATTCCTGATTCCAAAGTGATTCCTTTCTCTCGAGTTTCCTCCGTCCAGTAAAATAATTAAAAGGACTTGTCCAGTTGAGTGTTGTAGAACCAAAGAAATGTAATTAATTTTATACAAAAAAATACAAAATAAAAAAATATCCTAATTTTTACTAATGTTATAAAATATCAAAAACTAAAGATATAAAAAAGGTGGTTGTTGAGGAGCAGAGGACAAAACTACTCTTTCAGGCACAAAAGAGAACAAAAGTGCTCACATTCCATTTCATTTCACACAATTTTGATAAATTATACGCAGTCACTTTTGATTCGATATTCGATAATCCTTTTTGCATATTGTATCGAAAATTGTAAAGCCCAAAGGCACGAAAATCAATCAAGTTTGCTGTTTACTTTTATGTTGTGTGATTATTCCCAGTGCGACCCACACTTTTTCCATTTTTATTTTTTTATTTCTTTTCCCCACTTTTTTTCCTCTTTTTCTTATTTCTAATTTTCCAGAATCCACGATCCACGGATCACGGATGAAATAATAATAAAATGCATAATATTTTTCCCCTTCAAAGTGTTTGTAGCTCAAAGCTCAATATGTTTTGAAGAGGCTCCTTTTCTTTTATCAAATATCAAGTTCAAAATAATAATAAAAATTATTATTATTTTTATTTTTATTCCAGATTTACGGAAAAACGTTGTGTGTATTTATTTTTTGGTTGATCCATGTTCAATGTTTAGTGTTAGTCCTGAGACTCGTCTGCAGAATATCCACTACTCTCGCTTGCAAACTCCATCTCGGAGGGTTTGCTCTCCATCAATTTGACATTTTGTACATTTTGTGGATGAACTTGGATGATTTTCGGTGAGCCCAAATTATCAGCATCCAAAATCCTTTCCGCTGAACCTTTTCCACTTTCTTTCTTCCGCTTGACACTCATTTTATTGCCTTCATCATCCTTTTCACCACTTCCCTCCGCATTCGGATCCTCATCTTTCATTCTGTTCCCTTTTTCCTCTCCCGGTTTTGATTCCAGCTCCGATTTCCTTGGATCATCTTCTGATTGTTGAGATGCCTTGAAAACTCGGATTGGGTTGGGGATCCGAATGGACGTCAAGTTGGTTCTCTTCTTCCGTTTGGACACCTCGTCTCCCAGTTGAATCATTTTGACTTGGATTTCATTCATGATGGACTCTGTGTCATCCTCTCTTTTCCGGGGGCTTGTAGGGCGATCCTTGGACCGTTGGCCTGGGCGTCGACGACAGCAGGAGGAGGACTTGATGGCGATTCGTTTTTTTAGAAGACTCCACAGAAAGGGTGACACGATTATTGTAATTATGAGTACATACAGCAATAATTCTATACCCAATGCGACATCATTTGAAATGGTTCGCGGATAACTTTGATATTTGATATTTGATCGATGATTCGAGTCTCTGATTGGATC